>NC_069493.1:15548461-15578461 GCF_026875155.1 Cherax quadricarinatus | reverse complement strand
AAATACACTGTATCCAGAATTGCTATATTGCACACAAAATAAAATTAATAAAAATGCAAATTATTAAATTCAAGAATATGGCAAAGGTTAACTGGTGTTAGCAGGGTGTACACTGGCAAAAAGAAAAAATTTGCACAATCTCAAGGTCAAAATTAATTAACTTCACAAGGAATTTTGGTAATTAATGGTAAATAAGCAGGTTCCCAAAAATACACTCAATGACTTGGGTATACAAAATAGCAAAATGCAATGCACATAGGTGAATATTCACTGATAAAACATAGAATATATGTAGAGCAAATAAATGGGGAAACAGAAGAAAAATTTAATGGGCTAGGCACAGATTGTATCACTGCAGGTAGAATAAACTAATGCTTAAGTACTTGAAGATTACACTTATTAAAAGGAAAAAACACTAACAAACAAAACAGTGCAAGGGTGTCAACAATCTGTGGCTAACTTGCAGGTGCAACTAACAAAATAACAGCACACAGGAATTACATGAAAACTGTATGTGAGAGGTAAATTGTATAAATGGTTAACACTGAACAATTTAAATCAATAACTGAGGTGCAAGAAGCAGAATAAAAAACTGGAATTTAAAATGTAGGAGTGCAAAAATAAATTTACAAAATTTAAGCTGTAGGTAAGTGGCAAAATGTGCACTGATAACACTGAACAATTTACTGAAGTATGGCTTCAGTAACTAACTGTATTGGTGCAGGACAGTTAAATAATGTCACAAAATATTAGGAAATGCTAGGTAAGTCACTGTTTACTTAACTTTGAGTGCAGATGGATGAAGGTACGGGTGCCTGGAACTTTCAGTGATGCTCTAGTAACACTACACGCCTCGTAGCATTTGTATACTGCTATGGGACTTCAATGTCGTAGAAAAAAAATTATCAGAATGGACTTGGGAAGAACAGGAAAGACCGGGGTTACTCTGTGGAGGTATAAGATATTAGGAGAACGTGGATACCCGGCGTGAACCACAGCTGTGTATGGTTGTTTACACTGGCAAGCGTGTCTGGGCGCGCTGACTGACTGCGGCTTCAGCACACGGAGAACAAAACATTTACTGCACTACTCGAACGTGCTAAAAACAAGCTTAAGTGAAACTTTGAACTGGGACGAGTAAGTTTTACTGTAACAAATCACTGGGGAAAACAGAACTGGTGATGAACTGGGAATAAAACAGCAAGGGAAAGGGAAAAAAAAAATTTAAACAGGGCAACACAAAAAAAAAAACTGCACTGGCTGGAGATACGTAGACGCTGAGTAGTTGTAGACACTATGATGAGTCACGAGCTGATGTAGACGCTGAACTTTGCTGGCTTAGGGGCTAAGCCAACTGGGTTCCCACGTGGTTAAGCCAGGTAGAACTTCTTGGAGAAACTGGGAAGAACACAACACACATGGACGGCGAGATGGACGTCGTTGCGTAGCAGAGAAGGCTGTAGAGAAGGCTGGTGTGTTTACACGCTGATTAGGGTATAAACCAACCCCAGAGCTGCCTCGTGGTCACTCGTGGAGCCACACGAAGCCAACACACTAAACGACCTCACCTCTACTTCTTGTAGCTGAGAAGGGCGTAGGGACGCTGTAGGAGGCAGGAGAATGGTGCTGGAGAGTGTTGAAGGGCTGTAGAGATTGTGATGAGGTGAACACGTGACTGCTAAGGCTGGAGATGACGCCGTGACGCCTATGTCCAGATTTTGTGGGAAAAATCTAGGACGAAGATCTCTCTCGGGTCCCGTCAAGACGCTGGGAGTAACAGATAACTCTTTAGGCCAGCAGGTGCGTTGGATGACGACGGATGATGTTGACTGGCGTCGACCGATCCCCTCCACCCTGAAGAGGCTCACAATGCCGCTGACTCCGCTGTCACCACTGTTATCGCTGTTCTTACTGCTGAACAGCGGTTTAGTGCCGATGAAGGTAGCGTAGGTAGCAATGATACGGCCGTGGACTAGTTTGGCTTTAATCGGGTAGGAGTGAGTACACAACGGGCAGTGTGAGGGAGTGACCGCAAGCCAGTCCGTGGAGGGGGCACCTGTGACTATCACGTCGGTCGGTCGAGGAGTGAGGGAGGGTGGTCTGTGTTTCCCACCGACCTAGGTAGGCCTACAGAGGGCAGCACCTAAATGCCGCGAAATATGAACTAGTCAGAGCAGACGGCTAGGCTGTGTGTTCTGACAGTACAGGCTGTCTAAAATTTGTGTGTGTGTGTGTGTGTGTGTGTGGGGTGTGTTTGTGTGTCTTTGTGTGGTGTGTGTGTGCGTGTGTGTGTGTGTGTGTGGTGTGTGTGTGTGTGTGTGTGTGTGGGGTGAGTGTGGGGTGTGTGTGTTTGGTGTCTTTGTGTGTGTTGTGTGTGCGTGGTGTGTGTGTGTGTGTGTGGTGTTTTGTGTGTTGTTTGTGTGTCTTTGTGTGTGTGTGGTGTGTGTGTGTGTGTGTGTGTGTGTGTGTGTGTGTGTGTATGTGTGTGATGTGTGTGTGTGTGTTTTGGGCTGTGTGTGTGTGTGTGTGTGTGTGTGGTGTGTGTGTGTGTGTGTGCGTGTGTGTGTGTGTGTGTATGTGTGTGTGTATGTACTCACCTATTTGTGGTTGCAGGGGTCGAGTCCTAGCTCCTGGCCTGTGTGTGTCCTGCGTGTGTGTGTGTGTGTGTGTGTGGTGTGGTGTGTGTGTGTCTGTGTGTGTGTGTGTGTGTGTGTGTGTGTGTGTGTGTGCGTGTGTGTGTGTGTGTGTATGTGTGTGTCTGCGTGTGTGTGTGTCTGCGTGTGTGTGTCTGTGTGTGCGCATGTGTGTTTTGTGCGTGTGTGTGTTTGTGTGTGTGTGTGTGTGTGTGTGTGTGTGTGTGTGTGGTGTGTGTGTGTGTGGGGTGTGTGTGTGTGTGTATGTGTGGGGTCTGCGTGTGTGTGTGTCTGCTGTGTGTGTGTCTGTGTGTGCGCATGTGTGTCTGTGCGTTGTGTGTTGTGTGTGTGTGTGTGTGTGTGTGTGGTGTGTGTGTGTGTGTGTGTGTGTGTGTGTGTGTGTGTGTGTGTTTGTGTGTGTTGTGTGTGTGTGTGTGTGCGTGAGTGTGTGTGTGTGTGTGTAGTATGTGTGTGTTTTGTGTGTTTGTGTGTGTGTGTGTGTGTGTGTGTGTACTCACCTATTGTACTCACCTAGTTGAGATTGCGGGGTCGAGTCCGAGCTCCTGGCCCCGCCTCTTCACTGATCGCTACTAGGTCACTGAGCCGTGAGTTTTTATCATACCTCTGCTTAAAGCTATGTATGGATCCTGCCTCCACTACATCGCTTCCCAAACTATTCCACTTACTGACTACTCTGTGGCTGAAGAAATACTTCCTAACATCCCTGTGATTTATCTGTGTCCCTTTAGCTTTCCCAAATGTGTCCCCCTTGTTACTGTGTCCAAACTCTGGAACATCCTGTCTTTGTCCACCTTGTCAATTCCTCTCATATTTTGTATGTCGTTATCATGTCCCCCCTATCTCTCCTGTCCTCCAGTGTCGTCAGTTGATTTTCCCTTAACCCCCTCCTCGTAGGACATACCTCTTAGCTCTGGGACTAGTCTTGTTGCAAACCTTTGCACTTTCTCTAGTTTCTTCACGTGCTTGGCTAGGTGGGGGGTTCCAAACTGGTGCCGCATACTCCAATATGGGCCTAACGTACACGGTGTACAGGGGCCTGAATGATTCCTTATTAAATGTTTGGAATGCGTTCTGGGGTTTGCTAGGCGCCCAAAATGCTGCAGCAGTTATTCGGTTGATGTGCGCTTCAGGAGATGTGCCTGGTGTTATACTCACCCCAAGATCTTTTTCCTTGAGTAGGTTTGTAGTCTCTGACCCCCTAACTGTACTCCGTCTGCGCCTTTCTTGCCCTTCCCCAATCTTCATGACTTTGCACTTGGTGGGATTGAACTCCAGGAGCCAATTGCGGACCAGGTCTGCAGCCTGTCCAGATCCCTTTGTAGTTCTGCCGGGTCTTCAAATCGATGAATTCTTCTCATCAACTCACGTCATCTGCAAACAGGGACACCTCAGAGCTATTCCCTTCCGTCATGTCGTTCACAAATACCAGAAACAGCACTGGTCCTAGGACTGACCCCTGCGGACCCCGCTGGTCACAGGTGCCCCTCTGACACCGTCGCCACGTACCATGACTCGCTGCTGTCTTCCTGACAAGTATTCCCTGATCCATTGTAGTGCCTTCCCTGTTATCCCTGCTTGGTCCTCCAGTTTTTGCACCATCTCTTGTGTGGAACTGTGTCAAACGCCTTCTTGCAGTCCAAGAAAATGAAATCCTCCCACCCCTCTCTCTCTTTCTTACTGCTGTCACCCATGTCATAGAACTCCAGTAGGTTTGTGACACAGGATTTCCCCTCCCTGAAACCAGTTGGCTGCTGTTGATGAGATCGTTCCTGTCTAGGTGTTCCACCAACACTTCTCCTGATAATTTTTCCCATGATTTTGCATACTATACATGTCAGGACACTGGTCTGTAGTTTAATGCTTCATGTCTGTCTCCTTTTTTAAAGATTGGACTACATTGCTGTCTTCCAGCCTCAGCAATCTCCCTGTTTTCGATAGATGTATTGAATATTGTTGTTAGGGTACACATAGCGCCTCTGCTCCCTCTCTCAATACCCATGGGGAGATGCTAAACGCCCCATTTGCCTTTGAGGTATCAGCAACTCAGAAGCCTTTTCACTTCTTCCTGGGTTTGTGCACTGTTCCAGCATTTGGGTGGTTCCCCCCTCTCCGTCTTTCTGGAGCCCCTTTGTTCCTCTGTAACACTTTTTTTGAATCTCTTTTGGTTTTTTCACAACTTCCGTCTTTCTTTTGTCTCTCCCCCCTTCCTTAGCCGATTACCTGGCTTTGACTGTTGTTTTCCCCCCTGATTGGCTATTCAACGTTTCGGGTCAGTTTTGGCTTTCGTGCTATGTCTTTTCAATTGCTTTGGGCCTCCCTTTTTTTTTTGGGGGATATCGTTTTCCTGGCTTACGATGTTCTCCTTATTCCCTGGGGTCCTTCCCTTTCAAAATTTTTCTTCTATTTCCTAGCCCCTTTTGTTTTTTGGCCTCCCTGCCCCTTTTGGGAAACCCATGGGATCCTGGTTTTTTCATTTTCCTGTTACCCTTGGGTACAAACCTTCCTCAGCCTCCTTGCTTTTTGTTGCAACTTTTTCCCCATCTCATTAATGCTTCCCGCCAGTTTCTTTTCCCACTGAACCCCGTTCGGGTTTTGTTCCTCTTCCTTGTAGCCCCCTTTCTTGTAGTTTGGCTTCTTCCCGGGCCCCCTGCTTCTCACTCCACTTGTAGCCTCTGTGTATTCGAGAAAAACCACATGGTCACTGGCCCAAGGGGTCTTTCATATTGATTCCCGATATCTGCACACTCAAGGTAATACTAAGTCCCCTTGCGGTTTCCCCCTCCCTCCTCTTCTCTTGATGTCCCTTACGTGTTGGCACATAAATTTTTCCATCCCCCACCCCCATCACTTACCCTCCATGTATTTTGGGCCCCCCCTGTGGTCCAATTTCCCCCAATCGTCCCCCTTGGGTTAAAGTCACCCATGATCAGGAGTTTTTGGCCTCATCATGGTTTTTTCCGCCACTCTAGCCGTGTTCAACCATCCTCTATTGCCTCGCGTACTCTTCCCTTTGGGCCCCTCCTGCTTTTTGTGGTGGGTTATACATCACGCTTTTTTCCACCTTGGGACCTCCAGATGAAGTTTTCCCGCTTTGTAACACTTTTTCTCCCTTTCCCTCCCATAATCAAAATTCCAGCGATTTTGATCAGCAAGCCACTTTCCCCCCACCCCCCCTGTTCCTCTTCTTTCCCAGGGTTTGGTACCCCTTGGAAAAAATGGCATCTGTTACCCTACCTTAAGCTTGGTTTCTGGGAAGTTGAAAGTCCGTGAAGCTTTTTTGACCCTTTTATGCCACCCCTCCCCTTTTTTGTTATTCCCCTCACGTTTGTGTACCATACCTTTAGTTTCCTTTCCAAAAACTGTGGTTTGGGGGGGCCCGTGAGGGTGGGACCTGGGGCATACTGTGGGGTTCATTTCTCGGTGTTGGGTGGAGGCTGGGGTGGTGTGTGTGTTGGTTTATCACCCATTTGGTTGCAGGGTCGAGTCATAGCTCTGGGCCCCCTTTTTTTGCATTGTTTTTTTAGGTCCTCTCTCCCCTGCCCCATGAATTTTTCTACCCCGCCTTAAAAAAATCTGTATGGGTTCCCCCCCTCCACTACTCACTTCTAGCTATTCCACGGCCTGATACTCTATGACTGAAGAAATTTCTTCCAACACTCTTTGATTATTTGAGTCTTCAACTTCCCAACTTGGGCTCTTGTGCTGTGTCCCCTTTCTGGAACATCCTCTTTGTCCACCTTTTCATTCCGCACAGTTTTTTAATGTCGTTATTTTGTCCCCCCCGATCCCGTCCTCCCCGTGTCGTCAGGCCGATTTCCCCCAACCTTTTTCGTAGGGCAACCCCGTAGCTCTGGACTAGTCTGTTGCTAATCTTTCACTTTCTCAAAATTTTTTGACGTCTTGACAGTGTGGTTCCAAACTGATGTGCATACCCAGTAGGGCCCGACGTAAAGGTATACAGTGTCTTGAACGAATACTTATGAGAACAAACGCTATCCGTGGTTTTCCAGGGGCCCGAAAATTGCAACAGTTACTGTTGACGTTCGCCTCAGGAATATGTTCGGGGTTATACCACCCCAGATTTTTTCCTTTAGGAGGTTTGCAGTCTTTGGCCCTCTAAAAACTATATTGTGTCTGCGGTCTTTTTTCCCTTCCCCCTCTTATGATTTTTCATTTGGCAGGGTTAAACTCAAAGAGCCAGTTGCTGGACCAGGCTTGTAGCCTGTCCAGGTCTCTTTGTAGTCCTGCCTGATCCTCATCCGATTTGATTCTTCTCATTAACTTCACATCATCTGCAAACAAGGACACTTCTGAGTCTATCTCTTCCGTTATGTCGTTCACATATACCAAGAACAGCACAGTTCCTAGGACTGACCCCTGTGGAACCCCACTTGTCACAGGCGCCCACTCTGACACCTCGTCACGTACCATGACTCGCTGTTGCCTCCCTGTCAGGTATTCTCTGATCCATTGCAGTGCCTTTCCTGTTAGGTGTGCCTGATCCTCTAGCTTTTGCAGTAACCTCTTGTGAGGAACTGAGTCGAAGGCCTTCTTGCAGTCCAAAAAATTGCAGTCGATCCACCCCTCTCTCTCTTGTCTTACTTCTGTCACCTTGCCATAAAACTCCAGTAGGTTTGTGACACAGGATTTTCCTTCCCTGAAACCGTGCTGGTTGTCAATTATACACTTGTTTCTTTCCAGGTGCTCCACCACTCTCCTGCTGATGATCTTCTCCATGACCTTGCATACTATACACGTTAGTGATACAGGTCTGTAGTTTAGTGCCTCATGTCTGCCTCCCTTTTTAAAAATTGGGACTACATTTGCCATCTTCCATTCCTCAGGGAGTTGCCAAGTTTTAATTGATGTGTTGAAGATCTTTGTTAATGGGACACACAGTATCTCTGCTCCCTCTTTATGAACCCACGGAGAGATGTTGTCTGGTCCCACCGCCTTTGAGGTGTCAAGTTCGCATAGCAGCTTCTTCACCTCCTCCTTGGTTATATGTACCTCATCCAACACTTGCTGGTGTACCCCCCTGTTCTGATTTCCTGGAGTCGTACTGGTTTCCACTGCAAATACTTCTTTAAATCTCGTGTTGAGCTCCTGACATACCTCTTGGTCGTTTCTTGTGAACTCCCCATCACCCTTCCTCAGTCTGATTACCTGGTCCTTGACTGTTGTTTTCCTCCTGATGTGGCTATACAACAGCTTCGGGTCAGACTTGACTTTCGATGCTATGTCATTTTCATATTGTCTTTGAGCCTCCCTACTTATCTGTGCATATTCATTTCTGGCTCTTCGGCTAATCTCTTTATTTTCCTGAGTTCTCTGTCTTCTGTACCTTTTCCATTCTCTAGTACACCTAGTTTTTGCCACCCTACACCTTTGGGTTAACCAAGGACTCGTTCTGTTCTTCACATTATTTCTGTTTCCTTTGGGAACAAACCTCTCCTCTGCCTCCTTGCATTTTGTTGCCACATAGTCCATCAGTTCTTGTACTGATTTTCCTGTCAGTTCCGTCTCCCACTGAATGCCTTGCAGGAAGTTCCTCATGCCTGAGTAGTTCCCCCTTTTGTAGTTTGGTTTTTGCCAACTTATTCCTGCTACTTTCTCCACTTGAAGCTCAACTATGTAGTCGAAGCACAGAACCACATGATCACTAGCTCCCAGGGGCCTTTCATACATGATATCCTCGATGTCCGAACTACTCAAGGTGAATACAAGGTCCAGTCTTGCTGGTTCATCCTCTCCTCTCTCTCTGGTAGTGTCTCTAACATGTTGATGCATGAGGTTTTCCAGTACCACATCCATCATCTTGGCTCTCCATGTTTCGGGACCCTGGCTAGTGTGTCGACCATTGCTCTGTTGCTCTCATCGTATTCTTCTCTTGGCCTCCTGCAGTTCTGTGGTGGGTTGTACTTTACTGCAATTATCACCTTATGTCCTTCAGACTGGATTGTTCCTACTAAGTAGTCCCTCTCGCCTGTGCCATCCATTCCTTCCATTTTCTCAAAACCCCGCTGGTTTTTAATGAGCAGTGCAACTCCCCCCCCCTCTCCTCCCTCTGTCTTTCCTGAGGATTTGGTATCCGGATGGAAAGATTGAATCTGTTATTATTCTGGTGAGTTTTGTTTCTGTGTGTGCTATTATGTCTGGGGATGTCTCCTTGATTCTTTGATGCCACTCCTCATACTTATTTGTTATCCCATCTGCATTTGTATACTACACCTTCAACTTCTTTTCTTAGACTGTGGTTTGGGAGGTATATTGGGGTTGGGGAAGTGGGAGACCTGATAAGGAACTTTGGGTGGTTGCTGTGGGGGTGTCGTTTGTAATGCAGTGGGTGGGGGCATTGGATATGGTATGGGTGTTTTGGTTTAGAGTGTTTGGTTGCACTTGGGTTAACCTGTTTGGGGGGCTTCTATAGGAAGTTGTGAGGGAGGCTGTATTTGATCTTCCTGTGTCTGGGATCTCCTGTCCGTCTTCTCCATCCCCTCTCTTTCCTCCTTTCGCCTTTGTACCATCTCTCTCAGTTTCTGCCTTTCTTCTTGTGTTCTGTCGCGGTTGAGATACACCTTCCTGTATGCTGGCATGTCCCTTAATCATGCTTTCTCCTGCAGGATCCTGTTCCAAGTCGATTCTGCCTTGAAGGTCACTTTCACTGGCCCGGTCCTTTTTTTTACAAACCCCCTATTCTCCAAAAATTTTCCAGCTGGGTCATGTCGTCTTCTCCTATTGCTTTTATGATGCTTTCAATTGTTTTTTTCCCCTTGTTTTCTTGCATCATGTTTCCCCTTCAACTTCCTGGAGCCTATACACAAAGACTGACCTCATCTTTTCATTCTCCCACTGTATATCTTTGTGTATCCACTCATTCAATTTAATTTCCTCCATTACAGCTTTCATTTCTTCAGTTTTGCTAGCTAATGTACTTGGGCTCAGTGGCCTGTCATTTTCCCTTCTCGGCTTTCCCTGGGCTCTGTTGTGGTCTGTTAGGGCCTCCACATATAGCTTAGCTCTTTCATTTACTACAGTCTCCTCTGATAGAGCTTCTACATGCAGTTTTGCTCCTTCTTTCCCTACAGTTCCCTTATTTGTGACTGAGGTAGTAGTCTCTGATGTCAATCCCAAAATGTTCTTTAGTTCTTTAGGCTGTTTCAGATTTTTCAGTTCCTCTTCAAAACTCTGTATCCTAGCCTCTGCTGCTTTGACTTGCACCTCCCACTTCCTGCTTTCCATATCTATCCTCTCTTCCATTCTCATGCTAAGTTCTTCTAGTTTCTTTTCCCATTCATTTTCCCTTTTTATGAGCTCTGCTGCCCAATCTTCCTTTGCAGATTCCTCCTCCTGTCCCTTGGTTTTCCTTCCTGCTCTCTGGCAACCCATTTTTGTTTTATTTTGATTGCCTCAGAGTGGGAAACCTTTGTAATTCTGTGTGTTAGGATAGTAGTGTGTTTGTCAGAGTGTGGGGGGGGGAAAGGTAGAGGAGGTACTGTGGCTATGTGGGAGAGGGGTGAGGAGGGGGATTTAGGGGGGAATATGGGAAGTGGGAAGGAGGGAGAAGCAAGTGGGCGAGTGGGAGAGGGAAAAGGAGGAAGGAGGGAGAGGTGGGGAGGGGGGAGGGCGAAATAGGGAGGGGTGAGATCAGGGGAAGGAGTGAGATGTTGGTGGGGGAGGTGGGGAGTGTATGTGTGAGTCTAGATATGTGTGTGTGTGTGTGTGTGCATGTGTGTGTGTGTGTGTGTGTGTGTGTGTGTGTGTGTGTGTGTGTGTGTGTGTGTGTGTGTGTGTGTGTGTGTGTGTGTGTGTGTGCATGTGTGTGTGTGGTAATTATGTGTGGAATTATGTGTGGGTTTATTATGTGTCTGAAAAGTAGGTGAATTGTGCGTTGGAGTGTAATGTGGAGTCTCAGTGGTCGCTTGCCTGACCACAACTTCTTGTGACCTGACCCCCACCCTCCTGGAACTTGACCTGCACCTACTTACAATGTTGCCCTTTATGCTTGTCCTGCCACCTAGCTTATAGTAAGTTACTAGCCTTGTTCAATGGATTGCCAATTGTTATTCCTTAATGAATACTTGAGTGCCTATTCTTTATCGTGCTATGAGAGTTGACCATTCACAAACAGCTTGGCGGTTAATTGGAATCTGAAACCCCACACCCATACAATCACTCATAGGTGAATACAGTACTTGCAATGCAGCTGTAGCAGCCTGTAGATTGTCCAGCTCGATGTGACGTCCTGGCGAAGATCCACCTCAATTTCCTCTTGTTATATAATGTACCCCATTCACTGTATTTCTCTCACTGGTCACACGATTGTTTCACTTTATTATCTTTCTTGGGTGACACGTGGCAATGTCGCCTGCCCTGCCCGCTCTGACTGCGCACCACGTTTTGCTTTGAAGATCACTCTACAAAACTGAGGCTCTCCCTACACTTATGTGCCTCAGGCAGATTATAAATCGTTTCAAGGAATTGTTCACTACCCTAGCACACTTAGCTACCCTTCAGATCACTTGGGTAGCCCTTGAAAACACTAATATTCGCGGAGTAAGGAAGGCGTTACTCGCGCACGCACTGACAAGACTGTGTGTGTGTGTGTGTGTGTGTGTGTGTGTGTGTGTGTGTGTGTGTGTGTGTGTGTGTGTGTGTGTGTGTGTGTGTGTGTGTGTGTGTGTGTGCATGTGTGTATGTGTGTGTGTGTTTATGTGTGTGTGTCTGTGTGTGAGTGTGTCTGTGTGTGTGTACTCACCTATTTGTGGTTGCAGGGGTCGAGTCTTAGCTCCTGGCCCCGCCTCTTCACCGGTTGCTACTGGGCCCTCTCTCTCCCAGCTCCATGAGCTTTATCAAACCTCGTCTTAAAACTGTGTATGGTTCCTGCCTCCACTACGTCATTTTCTAGGCTATTCCACTGCCTTACAACTCTATGACTGAAGAAATACTTCCTAATATCTCTCTGACTCATTTGTGTCTTCAACTTCCAATTGTGGCCTCTTGTTTCTGTGTCCCCTCCCTGGAACATCCTGTCTTTGTCCACCTTGTCTATTCACGCAGTATTTTATATGTCGTTATCATGTCTCCCCTGACCCTCCTGTCCTCCAGTGTCGTCAGGCCGATTTCCCCTTAATCTTTTTCATAGGACATTCCCCTTAGCTCTGGAACTAACCTTGTGGAAAACCTTTGTATTTCTTGTTTCTTGGACGTGTTTATCAAGTGCGGGTTCCAAACAGGTGCTGCATACCCCGTATGGGCTGACATACACGGTGTACAGTGTTTGAACGTTCCTTTAAGGGTCGGAATGCTGTTTTCGGGTTTTTCCCGGGGCCCCCATAGCTGCAGCGTTATTGATTGATTGTGCTTCTGGAGACATCTCGGTGTTATTCCCCCCAAGTTTTTTCCCCCTTGAGTGAGGTTTGCAGTCTTGGCCACTAGCCTATACTCTGTCTTGGTTTTTCGGGCCCTTTCCCCCCTAACTTCATGATTTGCTTTGGGCAGGTTTAAAATTCGAGAAGCCATTTTGGACGGGTGTCCGGGGTTGTCCAAAAGTCTCTTTTTAATCCTGCCTGGCCCTCATCAGTTTTTAATTCCCCTCATTAATTCACTCATCTGCAAAAGGGACATTTGGTCCCCCCCTTTCCCTCTGTCTTCACAATCCCAAAAAAAGCATGGTCTGGGCCCCGACCCTGGGGACCCCCCCGTACGGGTCCCCATGTGATACTCTTAGGGTCCCAGGGACTGTTGTTGCCCCCTGTCAGTATTCCTGATCCATTGCTCCCTTCCCTGTTATATGCGCCTGATGCTCTAGCTTCTGAACTAATCTTTGTGAGGAAAAATGTGTCAAAGGCCCTTTTTGCAGTCCCAAAAGAGCATCAACCCACCCCCCTTCTGTGTCTTACTTTGTTATTTTATCTAAAATCCCGAAGGTTTGTGAAAAGGATTTGCCCTTCGTGATCCGTGTTGGTTTGGGTTTATCTCTTGTTCGTTCCCGGTGTACCCCTCCCTGATAATCTTCCCTTTTTTTGATACTATACCGTCAAAGAAAGGTTATAGTTTTGTGCCCCTTTTCGTCTTTTTTTAAAAATGGGAACTACATTTGCCGTCTTTCCCTACCCCCAAATAGTTGCCCAGTTTCCAGGGACGGTTGAAGATTGTGGTAAGTGGCCGCACAACATATCTGCCCCTCTCAAGGACCCCCGGGGGAGTTTCCCCGGGCCCATTCCTTTTAGGTATCGTGTCCCCTTTGCAGTTTCTTCACCTCCTCCTCATCTGTATTTTGTGTCCCAACACTTGTTGGGGTATTCCTTGTGGTGTCCCATCTGGTCTGTCCCCCAGGTCCCTTTCCCGTCTCTACTGTAATATTTCCCTTTTAAATTTGTGTTGAGTCTCAAATACCCCTTTATCGTTTCTTGTGATTCTCCCACTTTCTCAGCCCTTTTCACCCGGCCTTGCTGTTGTTTCCTCCTAATGTGGTATACAGCAGTTTCGGGTCAGATTTGATTTGATGCTATGCGTTTTTTTGTCGGGGGCCCTCCTTCCTTATTGTGCATATCGTTTCTGGTCTTTACTAATCCCCCTTGTTTTCCTGGGTCTATCCTCCTGTCCCTTTTCCCTTTCTCTGTGACTTATTTTTTGCCTCCTACACCTTCGGGAAACCAAAGGACTCTTTTTGGTTTTCCCTTTATTTTTTTCCCCTTGGGAACAAAATTTTCCCTCTCTCCTTGCCTTTGTTGCCACAATTCTTCATCTCGTTACTGATTTTCTACCATTCTCCCCCCACTGAATTGCAGGAAGTTTCTTATGGTAGTCCCCTTTTTTTGTTTGGCCCTGTCCCTTCAGTTCGTTCCTTTTCATTTGTAACTTACTATATAATAAAAACTCAGAACCAGGGGGATCGCTAGCCCCAAAGGGGCCTCTCGTAAGGATGTCCTCAATGTTGAACTGCTCGGGGTGAACACAAGACCCAGTTTTGTGGCTCATCCCCCCCTCTCTCTCTGGTTGTGTCCCTGACATGTTGATGATAGGTTTTAAAAGCCCACATCCATCATTTGGTCCCCATGTTTGGGGGACCCCCATGGGGCTCCAGTTTTCCAGTCGTTCCCTGTGGTTGAAATCCCCTTACCGTAACTTTCCCTTTGCTCGAGTGGCTCTTCGCCACCAAAGCCAGTGTGTCCCCCATCCCCTGTTGTTTTCTTGTATCCTCTTTGGCCCTCTGCAGTTCTTGGTGGGTTTACTCACTCAATGATACTTTTGTTCCCCGGACAAAATTGTACCTACAATGTAGTCTCTTCTCCAATCTGTCATCCCTTTTTCCCTCAAACCCCAATCGGTGTTTTATGAGCAGGCAACCCCCCCCCCCCTTACTTTTATCTTTCTCAGGATTGATACCCCTTTGGGAAAAGATTGTGTCTGTTATTGTTCAGCGAGCTTTGTTCTGTGACTGCTATGTTTTGGGGGTTTTTTTCAGATTCTTTGTTCCTCCTCTGTTTATTCGTTATTCCATTCCCATTTGTGACCAAACTTTCAGTTTTTTTCTTCATTGTGGTCATGCAAAAATTTTGGGGGTTTGGGGGGAGCGAGAGCTGGGGGGGGGCCCTATATGGGGTGTGGTGGGGGGGTTTTGTGATGATGGGGGGTGGGGTCAGAATGCCAAAAAGGGACAGCTTTTGGGGGTGAGGTTTTGTGTAGGGGGGGTTTTGGGGGGGACGAGGGAACAGTGGTGGGTTGTAGTAAGGTTGCTCGTTGCGTTGGGAATGTCGCAGTTGGAGTCTTTTGGTGGGAGATTTGGGGGGGGTTTGTTTGCCCTTCCTCTGTGTTGGGCAGTATTTTCGTCATTCCCCCTCTCGTTCTCCTTGGTCTCTGTACCTCTCTTTCAGTGTAGTCTTTCTTCTTTGTTCTGTCGAGTCGAGGTATACTCTTGGTACCCTGTTTGCCCCCTCAGTCTTGCTTTCTTTGCAGAACCCTGGTTCAAACTGATTTTCCTTGAAAGTACTTAAAACGGCCGTACCCTTCCACTCGAAAACCACCAATTCTCTAAAAAATTTGTCCCCGGGGGTCATATCGCCTCACCTTTTTTTTCATGATCCCTTAAATCATTTTTTTTCTCCTCCTGTTTTTTTTTTTTAAAGTTGTCTTTTGGCTTTTGGGAGTGTACACAAAAAACTGACCTGCCCTTTCTCCCCCCACTGATCTCCTTTGCTTCCCTGAGGATTTTATTTCCTTCATTAAAATGTTTTCCCTTCAGCCCCGTAATCTGAAATTCTATCTCAGTGAACGTCTTTCTGCCAGCTGTCCCTTGCTATGCAGTTGGCTGTTGAATCTTGATATAGCATTTTTCATTGTCTTCGGCCTGTCATTTGATTTTTAGTGTGCCCCTCGTCTTTTCCTCCCCCCACATGGGTTGATGGGGCCCTTGTGTACGGATGTCTGTTGTTGCTTCCCGTCCCCTTGTCTGCGCCTGAATTGAATTCCTGTGTAAAATTGAATTGTCATTTGTCTCTCTAATCTTTTTTCAGGTTTTTGGTTTTTTTAAACATGTATCCTAGCTTCTGTGCAGACTGTATTCCCCCATTTCCCTCATCTTCAGCTACCCCGTCCTCCATTTTCTTACAAGCTTTTTGTTTCCCTTCCCCCACCTTCCCCCCTTTTTTTGGAGCTCTAACCCCGTCTTCCTCCCTGGTTGTCTACCAGATCTCGGTTTTTCCATCTCTGGGGCCTCTGGGAGAAAAGGAGAGAGGGGAAAGGAGGGTGGGGGAAAAAAGGCTAGAGAGAGAAAAATGGGAATGGGAGAGAAGGGGTTAGAGAGAGAGGAGGGGAGAGAAGGAGGAAAAAGGAGGAGAGAGAAAGAGGGGGGAAGAAGAGAGGAGGAGAGAAGAGGAGGAAAAGGGGAAGAAGGGAAGGGGGAGAGAAGGGGGGGGAGAGGAGAAAAAAGAGAAAAAAGAGAGAGAGAGAGGGAGAGGAGAGAGGGAGAGGAAAAGGAGAGGAGAGGAGAGAAAAGGAGAGGGAGAGGAGGAGGGGAGAGAGAGAGGAGGGGGGAGATAAAAAAAGGGTAGGGGGGAAGGGGAGGAAAAAGGTATGAGAGAGAAAAATGCGGGGGGGGGAGAGGGAAAGATAGGGGAAGGAGGGAGTAAAGGGAAAGGCGGGGGAGGGGAAAGGTCTGTGGGGGGGGGGAAAGGTGTGTGGGGGGGTGGGGGACGCGGTAAATTTCCCAAGGACAGCTTTTGTGTACTCACCTAGTTTGTGGTTTCAGGGGTCGGGGATAGCCCCCTCCCCCCGAGTTTAGTGTGGAGGGGTGGGTGGAGCACGTCGTGTTTATATGTCCCGAAAAAAATTTCACCGTGTATCCGAAATACTAATAAGATACCTTAAACAGAGTAATTTAATAATTAAAATACTAGCGTTGTTAATGAGTCTTTTTCCCCCCAGTTATGTACTACCTTTTATACATGTGTCCCAATATTGTTCTCGATTGTACTGTCTTTGTGTCTAAAACATTTTTCTCGAAACTGTTACAGGGCTATAGTCCCATTCCCCCCGATTTAACCCCCTGTTTTCCCTTGCTCCTAAAAATTTTTTTTTTCCTACTACTGCTAGGTGTTGTGTTTTTATGATAATCGCTCTGGAGCGGTTTAGATAGCGGCTCCCCAGTGACGTAGGGGGCTTACCACTAAAAAACCCCCGCCAACCACAAACAGGTGATTTGTATGTTCTCCTCAGAGGGGAGCCACCCCAGATCCTGTGTACGAGCTCGCTGTACGATGTCGTTTGTACGATGATCGTGACCCCCCCTTCCCGCGTGACTTCTTCAGCTATTCTTTTCTCGTTCCCCTTTTTGAGTCCTCATTTACCAACTTATCACTTGTATACTGCATTTTATAAGTTACATTACTTTTGGAAGACCTTTTATTTGTGTGACACCCCCCTGTTATGGCGGCGTATTCCCCAGGCCTATGCTGCCCCACCCCTGCTTATAATATTTATGTATATGTATATTATATATATAATATTTATTTTATTAGTGTGTGTGTGGGTTGTGGTGTGTGTGTGTGTGTGTGTGTGTGTGGTGTGTGTTGTGATATGTGTATGGTGTGTGTGTTGTGTGTACTATAGTTTAAGTTGCGGGTTTGGTCCGAGCCTGGCCCCCCCTTTTCACTGGTTGTCTGGGTCACTCTCCCCGAACCCTGAGCTTTTTTCTACCCCTGCTTAAAAGCTATTATGAATCTTGCCTCCCCTACATCGCTTCCAACATTACTGATACTCTGTGGTGAAGAAATACTTCCTAACATCCTGTGTTCTCTGTGTCTTCAAATTCCAATGTGGCCCTTTTTACTGTGTCCCAAACTTGGAACATCCTGTCTTTGCACCCCGTCAAATTTCTCAGTATTTTGTTGTCGTTTTCAAGTCTTCCCCATCTCTCCCCGTCCCCCAGTTGTCAGATTGATTTCCCCTTTAACCCCTTTCCCCGTAGAACTACCCCTTAGCTCGGGACTGTTTGTTGAAACCCTTTTCACTTTCTCTGTTTCTTTGTGCTTGGCTATGTGTAGGGGTTTAAATGGTGCCGCTACTCCAATATGGGCCCCCGCAACGGTTGTACAGGGTCCTGAACGATTCCCTTATAAGGTCGGAATGCTGTTCTGAGGTTTGCCAGGGCCCCCATGTGAGGGAGTTATTTGGTTGATGTGCACTTCAGGAGATGCGCCTGGGTGTGTGTTGTGTGTGGTTTTTGGGGTTGTGTGTGTTGTGTGTGTGTGTTGTTGGGGGGTACTCACTAAATTTTGGTTGCAGGGGGGCGATATAGCTCCCGGCCCCCCCCTCTTCATGGTCGTACTGGGTCATCCTGAACATGAACTTTTTCAAAACCCTTTTCTTAAAGCTATGATGGTCCCGCCTCCCCTACTTTTTGTTGTTGTGTTTGTGTGTGTGTAATCACCCTTTTTGTACTCCTGATTGTGATTGAGGGTCGTACTCGCTCTTGGCCCCCTCTTCACTGAACGTACTAGGTCCCCTCTCTCCCTCTCCCTGAGCTTTATCATACCTCATCTTAAAATATGTATGGGTTTCCCGCCTCCACTACTTTACTGATAGACTATTCAATTTTCCCTACTACCCTATGCTGAAAAAATACTTCTAACATCCCCCTTTACTCTTGAGTCTTCAATTCCCAATTGTGGCCCTTTTTTCTGTGTCCCTCTCTGGGAAAATCCCGTCTTTTCACCTTGTTTTCCACCCGTATTTTGTATGTCGTTATCAGTCTCTTTTAACCCTCCTGTACTCCAGTGTCGTCAGGGATTTCCCTTAACCTTTTTTGTAGGACAATTTCTGACGTGCTTTATCAAGTGGGATTCCAAAACCTGCTAATACTCGTATGGGCCTGAGTAAAAAGGTGTACAGTGTTTGAATGGTTTCTTACAAGGTATCGGAACGCTGTTCTCAGGGGTTTTCCCTGCGCCCCTTGGCAGAGTTAACTGGTTGAGTGTGTGCCGGAGACTGCTCGGTGTTTTACTCACCCAAGTCTTTTTTTGAGCGAAGTTTGCGTATTTGGCCACCTAGCCTATACTCCCTCTGTGGTCTTTGTGCCCCTTCCCCCATCTTCATGACTTTGCATTTGGCAGGGGTTTAAAATTTGAGAACCAGTTGCTGGACCGGTGTCCCGTTGTCCAGGCCTTTTGAAGTCTGCCTGATCCTGTTGATTTAACTTCTCATAAACTTCCTCATCTGTGAAAAGGGACTTTTGAGATATCCCTTGTATGATAAATTTGACACTGTGCAACTCTTTTTGGGTTTTTTACCCAGGAAAAAGTTTCGCCCCAAAAGTGGTCATGTCCATACAAAGGAGAAACTTGAATAAATTAGGAGGGAAAGAGGTAATCAGTAGTCACCCCCTTTAGTCGATTTTTGGGGCAGCCCCTAATCTTGAATAGAATACAGTTGTGCGGAAAAAAGAGCTTTTTACCGTAGGGAGGAGAGGTTTTTAGCATGGTAGGTGGGGTACATTGTCCAATGTGGAAGAGGTCGTGCCCAAGGGTTAGGCAGCGAAGAATCCCCAAAATTTATGGACTGCCACATCGTCAAGGTTGAGGGGGCGATTACCCCATTCCCCTGTTCTTCAAGTTTCTCCTTTGTATGGCTGATGAAGCCCCTGTGTGGCGAAAAGTTTCCCCAATAAAAATACCCAAGAGTTGCACATGTTCTAATTTTTTAAAAATTTTCGGTTTTCTTGAGCCATTTATCTACTTCCCTTGTATCAAAATCATTCATAAAAGAAGATAGCGTGGGGCCCCAGGCTGCCCTTGTGGGACTTGCTAGTCGCAGGTACCCCCTGTGATACCTCATCACGTACCTGGTTTGGTTGCCTCCCCCATTATTTTTCCTGTCCATTGCAGTGCCCCCCCTGTTATACGGCCTGATCCCCTTTGCTTCTTCATATTCTCGGGGAATGCGTTGAAGACCTTTATTGCAGTCCAAAAAAATGCAATCAACTGCCCCTCTTCTCGGGCTTATTTCTTTTTCTTTATCTAAAAATCTAAAAGGATTTGACACAGGATTTGCTTCCCTGAGTTGGTTATTTTCATTTTATTCTTGTTCCGTTCCCCGGTGCTCCCCCCCCTTCCCCCTGATAATCTTTTCCTGATTTGCATTGTATACCGTCGTGAACTGGTCTTTAGCTTAGTGCCTCTTTTTGTTCCTTTTTTAAAAATTTGAACTACATTTTCCCTTTTTCCATACCTCAGGTAGTTGCCCAGTTTCAAGGGATGTGTTGAGGATTGTGGTTAGTGGCACACACAGCATTTCTGCTCCCTCTCTAAAGACCCACAGGGAGATGTTGTCCAGTCACATTGCCTTTGAGGTATCAATGTCACTTGGTATCTCCTCCTTAGTTGTGTGTATGTTATCTAAATCTTATTGGTATATTCCTTGTTGGTCTTCCCCTTCCTGTTTGCACTGTAAATACTTCCTTAACTCTCATGTTGACCTCCTCACATACCTCTTGATCGTTTCTTGTGAGTTCCCCATTCTCTTCTCTCAGCCTGATCACCTGGCCTTTGACTGTTGTTTCCCTCCTAATATGGCTATACAGCATTTTCGGGTCAGACTTGACTTTCGATGCTATGTTGTTTTTGTACTGTCGCTGGGCCTCCCTCCTTATCTGTGCATACTCGTTTCTGGCTCTTCGACTAGTCTTCTTGTTTTCCTGGGTCATTTGCCTCCTGTACCTTTTCCATTCTCTGGTGCACTTAGTTTTTGCCTCCCTACACCTTCGGGTAAATCAAGGACTCGCTTTGGTCTCTCCAATAATTTTGTTGCCTCCTTGGAACAACTTTTCCTCTGTCTCCTTGCATTTTGTTGTTACATATTCCATCATTTCGTTTACTGACTTTTCTACCAGTACTCTGTCCCACTGAACCTCCTGCAGGATGTTCCTCAAACCTGTGTTCCCCCCCTTTTATAGTTTGGCCTGTCCCCTTCAGTTCCTGTTACCCTCTCCACTTGTAACTCTACTATATAGTCAAAACTCAGTACCACGTGATCACTAGCCCCAAGGGGCCTCTCATGTGATGTCCTCAATGTCTGAACTGCTCAGGGTGAAAACACGGTCCAGTCTTGCTGGTTCATCCTCCCCTCTCTTTCTGTAGTGTCCCTGACATGTTGATGCACAAGGATTTCCAGTACCACATCCATCATCTTGGTTCTCCATGTTTTGGGACCTCTATGAGGCTCCAGGTTTTCTCAGTCAATCTTCCTGTGGTTGAAATCGCCCTTAACCAGTAATTTTGCTCTGCTCGAGTGAGCTCTTCGTACCACCTCAGCCAGTGTGTCCACCATTGCTCTGTTGTTCTCTTTGTATTCCTCTCTTGGCCTCCTGCAGTTCAGTGGCAGGTTATACATCACTGAATTGCTCCTAGTATGTAATCCCTTTCCCCAATCTCGTCCTTCCATTTCCTCGTATCCCCATCGGTTTTTTATGAGCAATGCAACCCCTCCCCTCCCTCGACTACTTCAATCTTTCTTCAGGATCTAATATCCCGGTGGGAAGACTGCGTCTGTTGTCTCAATTAGTTTCGTTTCTGTGCCTGCTGTAATGTCTGGGGAGTTCTCAATGATACTTTTATGCCACTCCTGATATATTTATTCCATATTCTGTCCGCATTCGTGTACCAAACCTTCAGCTTCTTTTCTATCACTGTGATCCTGGGAGAAAATTGGGGTTGGGTGAGTGGGAGCCCTGGAGGGGGCCTATGGGGGGTAGTGTTGCGGGTGAGGTTTGTGATAAGAGGGGCTGGGGCATAGTGCTCATAGGGGGCAGCTGTAGGGGTGAGATTCGTTATGTGGGGAATGGGGGCAGAGAGAGCAGTGTGTGGGTTTTGGTTTAGATTGTTCAGTTGCGTGTGTGTTTGTGTGTGTGTGTGTGCGTGTGTGTGTGTGTGTGTGTGTGTGTGTGTGTGTGTGTGTGTGTGTGTGTGTGTAGTGTAGTGTAGTGTAGATGCACCACTGTGATGCTGACCAGTGAGGGTACATACTGTCTCGTCCTTGAAGCAGCCTCTCTCATTACATCGACCTTGGTGACTCCTGTTTCAGCAACAACATCATTACTAAGAACATCCCACAGTAACACCACCAGGCGCACCAGCACTTATTCCTCTCAACCAACCCAACCACTGTCACAACCACAGCTACCACCACCACCATTACACCTATAACCACGGCTACCATAATAACACCACCAGGCACACCAGCAATTATTTCTCTCACTCACACAACCACTGTCACAACCACAACTACTACCACCACCACCACACACATAACTACGGCTACCATAGTAACACCACCAGGTACACCAGCACTTATTCCTCTCAACCAACACAACCACTGTCACAACCACAGCTACTACCACACTCGCTACACCTACAACCTCGGCTACCATAACCTCCACCTCCACTTCATGTTCACCTACCAACCCCCCACCATTACGATTAATAAAATCAACCCCACCGTTATCTCCATCACAATTAGCCTCAACATTCCCCCCATCCCCACCACCTTTGAATCTGTTATTCATCTGTTATTGTCACTACCAATATCACGAACACCTTCACAGCCTCTGCTAACATTAATAATACTATCTACTAGCACTACTAATGCTAACTACTAGCACTAGTATTCCTTCCTCTACTAGTACTAATGCTAATATACCTACAACTACTACCACAACGTCCATCAACGACACCTTGATCACTACCACACCTGTCACACACGCACTAATTACTCTCGAACCACAAAATAACCAATAGCACCTGTGTCACCACTGCTACCACAAACACCACCATCGCCACACCATCTCTACCACTGTTTTAATTATCATGTAATAATGTATACGATATCTTCATTTACTTCAAGTGCAGGTACCAGGTATACATGTACACGGTACACAAGTACATGTACAACGTATAAAATACATGTACAAGGTATACAAGTATATGTACAAGGTATACAATATATGTACAAGGTATACAAGTACATGTACACGGTACACAAGTACATGTACAAGGAATAAAATACATGTACAAGGTATAAAAGTATAGGTACAAGGTATACAACACATGTACAAGGTACAAAAGTACATGTACAAGGTATACAAGTACATGTACAAGGTATACAAGTACATGTACAAGGTATACAAGTATATGTAAAAGGTATACAAGTACATGTACAAGGTATACAAGTACATGTACAAGGTATACAAGTACATGTACAAGGTATACAAGTACATACACAAGGTATACAAGTACAAGTACAAGGTATACAAGAACATGTACAAGGTATACAAGTACACGTACAAGGTATACAAGTACATGTACAAGGTATACAAGTACATGTACAAGGTATACAAGTACATGTACAAGGTATACAAGTACATGTACAAGGTATACAAGTACATGTACAAGGTATACAAGAACATGTACAAGGTATACAAGTACATGTACAAGGTATACAAGTAAATGTACAAGGTATACAAGAACATGTACAAGGTATACAAGTACATGTAAAAGGTATACAAGTACATGTACAAGGTATACAAGTACATGTACAAGGTATACAAATACATGTACAAGGTATACAAGTACATGTACAAGGTATACAAGTACATGTACAATGTATACAAGTACATGTACAAGGTATACAAGTACATGTACAAGGTATACAAGTACATGCACAAGGTATACAAGTACAAGTACAAGGTATACAAGTACATGTACAAGGTATACAAGTACATGTACAAGGTATACAAGTACATGTACAAGGTATACAAGTACATGTACAAGGTATACAAGTACATGTACAAGGTATACAAGTACATGCACAAGGTATACAAGTACAAGTACAAGGTATACAAGTACATGTACAAGGTATACAAGTACATGTACAAAGTATACAAGTACAAGTACAAGGTATACAAGTACATGCAAAAGGTATACAAGTACATGAACAAGGTATACAAGGACATGTACAAGGTATACAAGTACATGTACAAGGTATACAAGTACATGTACAAGGTATACAAGTACACGTACAAGGTATACAAGTACATGTACAAGGTATACAAGTACACGTACAAGGTATACAAGTACATGTACAAGGTATACAAGTACATGTACAAGGTATACAGATCATAACTGATATCAATAACATACTACTGTATAGAAACCCGCTAGTTGTGCAGAGCATATACCACAAATTAGATCCCAGGATGTGACCCACACCAGTCCACTAACACCCATGATGCGACCCACACCAGTACACTAACACCCATGATGCGACCCACACCAGTACACTAACACCCATGATACCATCCACACCAGTCCACTAACACCCATGATGCGACCCACACCAGTCCACTAACACCCATGATGCGACCCACACCAGTACACTAACACCCATGATGCGACCCACACCGGATCACTAACACCCAGGATGCGACCCACACCAGTCCCCTAACACCCAGGATGCGACCCACACCTGTCCACTAACACCCAGGATCCGACCCACACCAGTCCACTAACACCCATGATGCGACCCACACCAGTACACTAACAACCAGGATATGACCCACACCAATCCACTAACACCCAAAATGTGACCCACACCAGTTCACTAACAACCAGGATGAGACCCACACCAATCCACTATCACCCAAAATGTGACCCACACCAGCCCACTAACACCCATGATGCGACCCACACCAGTCCACTAACGCCCAGGATGCGACCCACACCAGTACACTAACACCCAGGATGTGATCCACACCAATCCACTAACACCCAAAATGTGACCCACACCAGTCCACTAACACCCAGGAGGTGACCCACACCAGTCCACTAACACCCAGGATGTGAACCAAACCAATCCACTATCACCCAGGATGTGACCCTCACCAGCCCACTAACACCTATGATGCGACCCACACCAGTCCACTAACACCCAGGATGCGACCCACACCAGTACACTAACACCCAGGATGTGACCCACACCAATCCACTAACACCCAAAATGTGACCCACACCAGCCCACTAACACCCATGATGCGACCCAAACCAGTCCACTAAAACCCATGATGTGACCCACACCAATCCATTAACACCCAAAATCTGACCCACACCAGTCCACTAACACCCAGGATGGGACCCACACCAGTCCACTAACACCCAGGATGTGACCCACACCAGTCAACAAGCACCCAAAATGTGAACCCACACCAGTCCACTAACACCCAGGATGTGACCCACACCAGTCCACTAACACCCAGGATGTGACTCGCATCAGTCCACTAACACCCAGGATGTAATACACACCAGTCCACTAACACCCAGGATGTGACCCACACCAGTCCACTAACACCCAGGATGTGACTCACACCAGTCAACTAACACCCTGGACATGATCCACACCAGTCCACTAACACCAAGGATGTGACCCACACCAGTCCACTAACACCCAGGATGTGATCTGCACCAGTCCACTAACACCAAGGATGTGACCCACACCAGTCCACTAACACCCAGGATGTGACCCACACCAGTCCACTTACACCCAGGATGTGACTCACACCAGTCCACTAACACCCAGGATGTGACCCACACCAGTCCACTAACACCCAGGATTTGACCCACACCAGTCCACTAACACCCTGGATGTGACACACACCGGTCAACTATCACCCAGGATGTAACCCACACCAGTCAACTAACACCCAGGATGTGACCCACACCATTCAACTATCTCCCAGGATGTAACCCACACCAGTCCACTAACACCAAGGATGTAAACCACACCAGTCCACTAACACCCAGGATGTGACCCACACCAGTCCACTAACACCCAGGATGTGACCCAAACCAATCCACTATCACCCAGGATGTGACCCTCACCAGCCCACTAACACCTATGATGCGACCCACACCAGTCCACTAACACCCAGGATGCGACCCACACCAGTACACTAACACCCAGGATGTGACCCACACCAATCAACTAACACCCAAAATGTGACCCACACCAGCCCACTAACACCATGATGCGACCAAACCAGTCCACTAAAACCCATGATGTGACCCACACCAATCCATTAACACCCAAAATCTGACCCACACCAGTCCACTAACACCCAGGATGTGACCCACACCAGTCCACTAACACCCAGGATGTGACCCACACCAGTCAACAAGCACCCAAAATGTGAACCCACACCAGTCCACTAACACCCAGGATGTGACTCGCATCAGTCCACTAACACCCAGGATGTAATACACACCTGTCCACTAACACCCAGGATGTGACCCACACCAGTCCACTTACACCCAGGATGTGACTCACACCAGTCCACTAACACCCAGGATGTGACCCACACCAGTCCACTAACACCCAGGATTTGACCCACACCAGTCCACTAACACCCTGGATGTGACACACACCAGTCAACTATCACCCAGGATGTAACCCACACCAGTCAACTAACACCCAGGATGTGACCCACACCATTCAACTATCACCCAGGATGTAACCCATACCAGTCCACTAACACCCAGGATGTGACCCACACCAGTCCACTAACACCCTGGATGTAAACCACACCAGTCCACTAACACCCAGGATGTGACCCACACCAGTCCACTAACACCCAGGATGTAAACCACACCAGTCCACTAACACCCAGGATGTGACCCACACCAGTCCACTAACACCCAGGATGTGACATACACCAGTCCACTAACACCCAGGATGTGACCCACACCAGTCCACTAACATCCAGGATGTGACCCACACCAGTCCACTAACACCCAGGATGTGACCCACACCAGTCCACTAACACCCTGAATGTGACACACACTAGTCGAAAACACCCAGGATGTGACCCACACCAGTCCAATAACACCCAGGATGTGACCCACACATGTCCACTAACAACCAGAATGTGACCCACACCAGTCCACTAACACCCAGGATGTGACCCACACCAGTCCACTAACACCCAGGATGTGACCCACACCAGTCAACTAACACCCAGGATGTGGTCCACACCAGTCCACTAACACCCAGGATGTAACCCACACCAGTCCACTAACACCCAGGATGTGACCCACACCAGTCAACTAAAACCCAGGATGTAACCCACACCAGTCAACTAACACAAAGGATGTGACCCATACCAGTCCACTAACACCCAGGATGTGACCCACACCAGTCAACTAACACCCAGGATGTGATCCACACCAGTCCACTAACACCCAGGATGTGACCCACACCAGACCATTAACACCCAGGATGTGACCCACACCAGTCCACTAACACCCAGTATGTGACCCACACCAGTCCACTAACACCCAGGATGTGACCCACACCTGTCCACTAACACCCAGGATGTGACCCACACCAGTCCACTAACACCCAGGATGTGACCCACACCAGTCCTCTAACACCCAGGATGTGACCCACACAGTCCAATAACAGCCAGGATGTGACACACATCAGTCCACTAACACCCAGGATGTGACCCACACCAGTCCACTAACGCCCTGGATGTGACCCACACCAGTCCACTAACACCCAGAATGTGACCCACACCAGCCCACTAACACCCAGGATGTGACCCACACCAGTCCACTAACACCCAGGATGTGACCCACACCAGTCCACTAACAAACAGGTACACATTTTAAACTGATGGTTGAACAAGGAGACGGACAGCAGTTGTGTTAGGGAAACACGTCCCTAACGTTTACCAGCCGTAACGGTGGAGACATCAGTGACACCATCACACTGCCCCAATGCTTCACTGTTTTACCAACAATGACAACTTACCAACAATGACAACTTACCAACAATGGCATCTTACCAACAATGACAACTTACCAACAATGACAACTTACCAACAATGACAACTTACCTACAATGACATCTTACCAACAATGACATCTTACCAACAATGACAACTTACCAACAATGACATCTTACCAACAATGACAACTAAACAACAATGACAACTTACCAACAATGACAACTTACCAACATTGACAACTTACCAACAATGACAACTAAACAACAATGACATCTTACCAACAATGACAACTTACCAACAACGACAACTTACCAACAATGACAACTTACCAGCAATGACATCTTACCAACAATGACAACAACAATGACAACTTACCAACAATGACATCTTACCAACAATGACAACTTACCAACAATGACAACTTACCAACAGTGACAACTTACCAACAATGACAACTTACCAACAATGACAACTTACCAACAATAACAACTTACCAACAATGACATCTTACCAACAATGACAACTTACCAACAATGACAACTTACCAACAATGACAACTTACCAACAATGACAACTTACCAACAATGAACTTACCAACAATGACATCTTACCAACAATGACAACTTACCAACAATGACAACTTACCAACCCAATGATATCTTACCAACAATGACAACTTAACAACAATGACAACTTACCAACAATGACAACTTACCAACAATGACAACTTACCAACAATGACAACTTACCAACAATGACAACTTACCAACAATGACAACTTACCAACAATGACAACTTACCAACAATGACAACTTACCAACAATGATAACTTACCAACAATGACAACTAAACAACAATGACAACTTACCAACAATGACAACTTACCTACAATGACAACTTACCAAAAATGACTACTTACCAACAATGACAACTTACCAACAATGACAACTTACCAACAATGACAACTTACCAACAATGACAACTTACCAACAATGACAACTTACCAACAATGACAACTTACCAACAATGACAACTTACCAACAATGACAACTTACCAACAATGACAACTTACCAACAATGACCAACTTACCAACAATGCCAACTTACCAACAATTACAGCTTACCAACAATGACAACTTACCAACAATGACATCATACCAACAATGACAACTTACCAACAAAGACAACTTACCAACAATGACAACTAAACAACAATGACAACTTACCAACAATGACAACTTACCAACAATGACATCTTACCAACAATGACAACTTACCCAACAATGACAACTAACCAACAATGGCAAACTTACCCAAAAATGACAACTTACCAACAATGACAACTTACCAACATGGCATCTTACCAACAATGACAACTTACCAACAATGACAACTTACCAACAATGACAACTTACCAACAATGGCATCTTACCAACAATGACATCTTACCAACAATGACAACTTACCAACAATGACATCTTACCAACAATGACAACTAAACAACAATGACAACTTACCAACAATGACAACTTACCAACAATGACAACTTACCAACAATGGCATCTTACCAACAATGACAACTTACCAACAATGACATCTTACCACCAATGACAACTTACCAACAATGACATCTTACCAACAATGACAACTTACCAACAATGACAACTTACCAACAATGACATCTTACCAACAATGACAACTTAACAACAATGACAACTTACCAACAATGACATCTTACCAACAATGACAACTTACCAACAATGACAACTTACCAACAATGACAACTTACCAACAATGACAACTTACCAACAATGACAACTAACCAACAATGACATCTTACCAACAATGACAACTTACCAACAATGACAACTTACCAACAATGACATCTAACCAACAATGACAACTTAACAACAATGACAACTTACCAACAATGACATCTTACCAACAATGACAACTTACCAACAATGGCAACTTACCAACAATGACAACTTACCAACAATGACAACTTACCAACAATGACAACTTACCAACAATGACAACTTACCAACAATGACAACTTACCAACAATGACAACTTACCAACAATGACAACTAAACAACAATGACAACTTACCAACAATGACAACTTACCAACAATGACAACTTACCAGCAATGACTACTTACCAACAATGACAACTTACCAACAATGACAACTTACCAACAATGACAACTTACCAACAATGACAACTTACCAACAATGACAACTTACCAACAATGACAACTTACCAACAATGACATCTTACCAACAATGACAACTTAACAACAATGACAACTTACCAACAATGACATCTTACCAACAATGACAACTTACCAACAATGACAACTTACCAACAATGACAACTTACCAACAATGACAACTTACCAACAATGACAACTTATTGTAATAAAGTTGGTAGAAGTACCGACAATATGTAAAGTAAAAGGACACAAGTGCAACTAATGGGACATTTATTGTGGCAACGTTTCGCTCACCAGGAGCTTTATCAAGCCATTACAAACAATACATGGACACAGAGGGTATATAAAGGCTCAGAGTGAGGTGAATACTAGTGAGGTACCATTTCGATGTTCACTAGTGGAAGTAGTAGTAGTAGTAGTAGTAGTGGTAGTGACAAAAGTAATACAATATGGTAGAGCAATTATTTCGTACATGCGTAAAAGGATATAAAAGCTATTACTTGGGTAACATAAAAATAGGTTGGACAAATATAAACTGGAATGAGGCAGCTTGTTTCAGTGTTCACTCTCTGTGCTTTGTGTAGTATAACAGGAGAGACTATGTGATGGCAGGGTTTACTGTTTTCAGGAGGATTCTTGCTAAGACTTCGGAGATGGTGAAGTTGCCGTTGTTTTGTTTAATTGTATTCGAAACAGCGATCAGTGCTGATTCGAGGCACTTGCGTGTGCGGAAATTAGTTTCTTTTATACTAATTTTGGGGTCTCTGAATTTCATAAAAATTTTAATTTTGGGGG
>NC_069493.1:15525308-15547961 GCF_026875155.1 Cherax quadricarinatus | reverse complement strand
CCGTTTTTCGGTTATAATGTATGCCCCTTACCAAGATAAGGTGCCATCATGCTTCTCACTACGTCACCTGAGATACCCAATAACATCTTGGTATCTTTCAATGTTTTACTTCCTGTGTATACAACAATATCCAATACCAGGCCACTATCACAGTCACAGGTACAAACAGTTTTATACCAAAGCGTTTCCTCTTGCTCGGTATATACTGCTTGAATGACAACCTACCTTTGAACAAAATCAAAGACTCTTCAATTACAAGATTCTTGAATGGATAAAAGTATATGCTGAACTTTTGTTTGAGATACATAAAAACATTTCTAATCTTGTATAACTTGTCACTTCTGTCAGGCCTGGTTTTGTCAGAGAAGTGCAACATACGTAACAGTAAGATAAACCTGTTCACTGGAATGATTTCACTGAAGACTGGGGTAGAAATTAGCCGATCTGTGGACCAGTATGCTTTTATATTATGCTTATAGACATGAGACATAAGCATTATTGTTGCAAAAAGCAAATACATTTCTGCAACAGTCGTCTCTTTCCACCGGTATAGTCTTGACTGTGGTAATATAATCGTATTTGCCATGGTGTACTCAAAATACTTATTACTTTCCCTGACAATAGTTTCCATCAGTGGCTGGTCAAAGAATAATTCAAAGAATTCCAGTTCATTTTCAGTGTTTCCAAGGGGACAAGTTGGTAGAATTCCACTTTTAGAGTCATCAAAGTGGTGAGGCTTGGGAACAAAATTGGGATTTTGCTGCCAATCCCAGATACGGTTTGCTGGTGGATACTGGACATCATAGGCTGGTTGTTCGGGTAGTTGTGGTTGTGGTGGGCTGGTGGCTGACGCTCCGCTTTGTCCTTGAACTGCGGAGTCAGCAGCGTGGGTTCCAGCCTGGGCTGGTCAGTCACGCATGGCCGTGGCACTACCATCATCACTACCACCATCTAGTGATGCCTGTGGTCTATCCATGCCAAGTGTAGCCACATCATCCTCACTATCACTATCTATACCTGGTGTAGGGCCACGGGATGTACTCCGGGATGTACTCTGTCCCCTGGGCATGGCATAGGGTACACTACCCGAGTGCATGCGGCAGCGTACATACCGATGCTTCACTGGTGAATATGATTCCTCACTAGCACTACTCGAATGATCGTCAAGAGCAATAAAATCACAATCCACATCACTATCATCATCATTACTGAAGTCAGAGGCCTGGCCATGTGAAAATAATAGTTTTCTCTTGCGTTGAGGTACAACCGACCGTGACTGACGAGTGCCCACACCAGAGGTAGAAGGTTGAGGATCGTCAGGGTTTTCTGCACTATTATCGATATCCTGGTCATTCCTTTCGGTCACTAACTGATCAAAGCCAAAGAATTAGTCTTCATTTCCACTTCCATCACTGTCAGAACTATCAGATAGGAACAGGAGAGTCCCAATTTTCCTTGGAGTGAGAGCTGCCTTGCGACGAGGCATGGTGAACAAGGGTAACTGAGCCGGCGTTCCCACAATGCTATGCGGGCGCCTAGATTTTTTTGTTTATGGTGCACACCCACCACGCAGACCCATTCTCTCATATGTAGGCCTATGAGCGTTTTTGAGCTAAATTTGACAGCGCTAGAATTTTGGCATAGATCTACGGTTTGGACACTCAACGTGAAGCCGTAGATCTACGGGACGGACCCTGAAAGGGTTAATATGACCTCAGACACTCACTTGACCCTAAGAGATTTGTGGAAACAACACTTCAGTATCCTCCATTGCATAAGCCTTATAGGTAAGGCTTGGGAGGGAGTGACTACCAAGACTTTGAACTCTGCTTGGAGAAAATTGTGGCCAGATTGTGTCCACAAGAGGGATTTTGAAGGGTTTGTGGCTGACCCTGATGAGCTTATGTCAGTTGTGAACTCTATTGTGGCATTGGGGAGTTCCATGCGGTTGGATGTGAGTTTGGAGGATGTGGAAGAGTTGGTGGAGGACCACAACGAAGAGCTAACCACTGAAAAGCTGCAAGAGCTTCATCAGGAACAGCAACAGATTGCAGCTCAGAATCTTGCTGCAGAGGAGGAGGAAGAGAGATGGAAGAAGGTGCCTTCTTCAGAAATTAAAGAGATTTTTGAAATGTGGGGTAGGATGTAAAGATTTATGGAGAAATATCACCCTGAGAAAGATGTTGCAAGCCATATTGGCAACTTGTACAGTGACAGAGTCTTGGCCCATTTTAGGGAAGTTTTAAATAGACACCAGAGACAGAGCTCTCTGGACACTTTTTTTGCGAGACAGGACTCCAGTGACTCTCAAGCTGGTCCTAGTGGCGTTAAGAAACAGAGAAGAGAAGTAACCCCAGATAAGCACTTGGTACTTGAGGTGTTGATGGAAGGGGATTCCCCTTCCAAACAGTAACTAATCCAATCTCTCTCTCCTCCAGTCTTCCATACACTGAGAAGAATCCCCAATAAAGGTAAGTGCTATGCTGTTAATGTTTCATTCATCATGTCCCATTGTATTGTTTATGTACTACATCTATATTTCATGTAAAAAAATTTTTTGTTTTAATACTTCTGGGTGTCAGGAACGGATTAATTGTATTTGCATTATTTCTTATGGGGAAAATTGATTTGAAAATCGTCTATTTCGATAATCGTCGCACTTCCAGGAACGGATTAATGACGATAAACGAGGGACCACTGTACTTATACACTGCGCTGGCGTGCAGGCACACATTAAAATCACCAAGTCTCTACTCATGACGCTATAGTCATGAGCAGAGACTTAGGCACATTAAATGTCTTATTTTACGTTAATATAGACATTTTCATTAATCAATCTACAGGTCTCCCTCAACATTCATGTTTTCAACTTTCACGGGCTTCAAACATTCGCGAATTCCCAACCGCCAAATTCCCAGCCACCAAATTCCCAGCCGCCAAATCATATTTAAGTTTCCCGCCACCTGCGAGTCCCTACTACCCTCTCTCCGACCCCCGCAAGTGGCAGCCAGCCCTCCCACCACTCAGTGTGGTGAGTGTTTCGTTTGTTCATTATTTGCTATTAAACTACAGAATGAATAATGTAAACCCATTCATGACTGCATATTGGAATGGCTATTAGGAAAGGTATTAGACGGTGACATCATGTGTTTACTCTTGAACACAGCAAAGAATCGAACATTTCTGCTATTGCTAATAATAACAATAGTAATAATAATAATAATAATAATAATAATAATAATAATAATAATAAATACGATATAATTGAAGAAGGAAATTGTACAAAAATACGAGGGAGTGGTTGACACATCGTCAGTGTGACTTTGTTTATGCTGGAGTGAACATTAGTCTCCCTGACTCTTCCAAACATTTCACAATAATTCATTGTGTTTGGTGCTTGTAGATTGAGTGTGACTGGAGTGGTAGAGGCAGTGATTGAGGCAATGGTATTTAATAACATACATGTTATTAATAATATGTACTATTATTATTTATAACATGTTATTAAATACATACATGTTAATAATAATACATGTTATTAATAATAACAATAATAATAATAACAACTGGCAGCCAAGCCCTCCCACCCCCCACTCACTCACTCATCATTTCATCCAGCCACTGTGCGAGTCGGTCATTGCTGTTTGTGTGGTGGTGAAAGTATGGCCCTCAAGGGAGCAGTAACCGCTATTGATGAGCCAAACCCCTAAGCGTCAAAGAAAGTCATGAATCTTGAGCAGAAGGTGAAATTGCCACTACTACTGCCTCACCTGAGGCAGTGAAGACTTAGAATCCACACACTAGTCTCATGCCATGCAGTTACACTCCATATAATCATCTCCATTCAACTGTCATCAGTAACTGCATGTAATATCAATAGAGAAATAAAGAATTATAATTTAAATTTTTTTAATCATCACGAGTCATCAGAGTTCATCTGCCTTACAAGTGGTGAGTGTTTTGTTTGTTCATTATTTATTAAACTACAGTATAAATAATGTCAACTCATTCATGACTGCTAATAATAATAATTATAATAATAATAATAATAATAATAATAAATACGAGGGTTGAAGCAGTGGGTGGTAGAGGCATCGTGAGTCAGTATGGCTTTGTTTATGCTGGAGTGAGTATTATCCTCTGCGCTCTTCCAAACATTTCACAATAATTTATTGTGTTTGGTGCTTGTTGATTGACTGTGACTGCTACATAATTAACCATGGGCCCAAATAAATTTTGGTGAAGAAACTGAGAAGCACGAAAGAATTGAAGAAAGAAATTATATAAAAACACGAGGCAGTGGTGGAGGCAGTACAATATTTTACGATGTTCTCAGGTACGTATTTTATGATTGTTCATGAGAACATAAGAAAGGAGGAACACTGCAGTAGACCTGTTGGCCCATACTATTCAGGTCTTTCACAAATCCAGCCCAATAACAGAATAAATGCTACCCAAGCAATAAGCTTTGAACATTCTATTTACTCGCATGCAAGACCCATTCAAATCCAACCACCTCTCACTTGTGTATTTATCCAACCTAAATGTGAAGCTACCCAAGGTTTTTAGCTTTGATAGGACCTTGGGTAGCTTTAAAAAGAGATTGGACAAATATATGAGTGGGAGGAGCATGTACGTATATACATGTATATACATAGATTATTTCATTTTATTATTTTTTATATTTCCCTGCAATATATTGGGGCACCAAACATTCACGATTTTTCAACATTCACGAGGCTCTTGATCCCCTAACCCCCGCGAATGTTGAGGGAGACCTGTATAATATTTTCTTCAAAATTATATAAAAAACACGTTACATAGCTTTAAAAAACTTTAAATACATACACCCACAAAATTAAAAAATTGACATTTACTACCACCCCCAAACGAGATGTAAAAAAACGGGGGCGACAAATTACAACTACAAACCACTACTACTACTACCATTTACTACTCCCAAATACTACCACTCTACTCCCAAACCAAAAAAACCACCCCACCCCCACTACAAAAAAACCACTCCCTTCTTATACTACTCCCAACTATTTTACTACTACTACCACTATTTACTACTATTTCCCCAAAACTCTTACTATTATTTCCAAACTACTCTTACATTACTACCACACTTTTCCCAAATACTACCATTTCCTAAAAACTACTCTACCACTCTCTTACTATTACTCCCCATTTACTCTTCACTATTACCATACCCCTTACTACTACTCCCACACCCCTTACACCACAAAACCATAGTTTTAAACTGTTTACCACAACTCTTCAACTACCACTACTCTTACAAACCCCTTACCACTACTCTTTTTTTGGACTACCAATACTCTTACTACTACCACAACTTTACAAAACAAACACCACTACTCTTACTATGACTACCACTACTTTTTCCCAAATACACCACTACCTTTTCCTGCCTATATAAGCCGCCTGCTCCATTTCTGGTTAGTTTTATTTTTTGAAAAAAGGCCCAAGGGTGGGACCGAAAGGGTCGTTGTAAGTTTCCTCTCTTTATGGGGGGGGTTTCTTTGTGAATCGTTCCAGTAGGGGATTGTGCCTTTTTCTTTATTATAAATATGAATTTTTTAAAAAGTGGTTTCTGTAGGGGTCAGAAAAATTTTACGTTTTCTTATTTCAAACAATGGGGGATAACTGAAAGATAAATTTTCCTTTCGTATCCCTTTCACTCAATAAAAAGAAATTTCATGACCCTTGGGGTTTAGGCTTCTTTTCTTTTTTTTTGATTATAATAAAATTTGAAAATAAAATTTAATAATAATAATAATTAATAATAAAAATTTTGGTCAGAGCTTTTTTCCCCTTCAAAAATTAAAAGGAATGGGGGTTTTGGGTTTTTTTATTTACTCTACGTACCACTGGGGGGACAACTTTTTCACAAAAAAAGGGTTTGTAAAAAATTTTTTCTGAACGATACCAGATGCTTCATCTGTTTGTTTACAAGGGGGGTTGGGGTGGCCGGGGCTGGTTTCCCCTACACTACCCCCCTCCCACAAAACCTTTCTAAAAAATTTAAATTTATTTTTACCCTTTTCACCCAAAATTAAACCCCCTTAAACGGCCAAACGTATATATACTTTTACGCGCGAGGGGCCCCAAACTTTTATACATAGTTTTTTTTTTCGTTCTTTAAAAAATTGGGCGCAATAGGCCGAGTCGCCTAGACATGAGAGAATGGGGGGCCCACCAGTGTCCCACAGTATAAAAAAATTTTCGGGACCCGGGCCCACAGGGTAGGCCCCAATTACTTTTTAAAGCCCACCCGGGGCCCAACATCATGGAAAACCTCGTGTTCACTCACGCCTCACGTATTAAAAAATCTACTATTCGAGGAAAGTGATACGATGTGATTTAGTGGATTTGACAAAAAAAGGGGGCCCGTAATATTAAGGGAAAATTAGTGAAAAATGGGACGATAAAAAAAGATCCCCCCACCCCATCACCTCTGGGGTTTTTGACACCTGTCCTGGGGCCCCAAGCACCTTTTGGGGTACCCATTTTTGGGGCCCACAGTAGCCCCAAGGCCCCCGACCCCCCGGAGGGCAAGTTTTTAACCTTTAGGCAACTTCGCAAGAGGAAACTTTTTTTTCCCGGTGTTTTGGAAAGTAAAAGTGATGTAAGGCGTGAGTTTGATTTTATCCCAATCGGGATTCGTTTTAGTAAACAGTAAAAGTTAAATTTTTTTCACCATGAAATGTACTTTTAAGTGTCGTTATCTACGTTCAGGCATTGTGCCATATAAACCCCCCAGGTGTGGCAGGTCCCCCCAAAACCCCCTCCATTTGTTAGTGAATTTGTTTTTTCCCAAAAAAAAGGGGGGGTAATGCGGGGATGGGGGGAAGTAGGGGGGGGGCCACGGTGCCGGGACCAAAAGGCGCAGCGGGTGGCCCGAAAAAAGGCGCCCGGCATCCCTGCAACCATGTGCGCCCCCCATTTTCCTTTTCCCCCCCCTCCTGCCCCCCCTCCCCCCCTGCCACGGTCCCCCCTGCCCCAAATTGATCGTGAGTGGAATGGACACGAAGTATTTTCCCGTGCCATGGGCCTTTTGTGATTTTGTTGTTTGGGGAAAAGTGGATCCAGCCAGAATGTCCATAACGAATAAAGTCTACAGAGTTAGACTTTTCCAGTTGTACTTTGACAGCCTATAATGAACTTGATAGTGACCCCGAAAAACCCAAATTATTGGCAATATGTCATGAACAACACAGCAGAGGTTGGAGTTCGTCACGGCTGCCAGGTGGAAAGCCCAAAAACAGGGGCTAAAATTTATATTTTTTTCCTTTGCCAGTGATCCCTTATCCCAAAAAAATTTTTAAGAACAATATACGTAATTACTGGCCCCACAAACCCCCTTCTCAGTACCCATTTTTCCCGTACCCCCTTTCCCCTGAAAAAAATTTCACTCTTTTGGGCTAGAATGTTGTACTTCCCCAGACAGAAAACCCCAAAACAGAAATGCCCTTTCTATAAAAAACCCGGGAAGTTTTTATGTTTTTGAAGCAAAAATTCAGTGTATACTTTAATCCCTTCAAGAAAAATTTTTGTTGTTGATCCTTAAATTCTTTAAAAGGGGACCCTGTCATTCAAGCAATATATACCGAGCAAACGAAATCGCTTTGGTAAAAAAATTTTTTTGTTGTGTGTGACTGTGAAGTGGTCTTGTGTTGGATGTACAGTAATTGTATACACCGGGAAAAACACACTCAATGATGACAGAGGGAGGGTTTGGCTTTTCCAAAAAATTTTTCGCAGGAGGGGGGGCCCCCAAACCCCCTTTGGGAAAGGGCCAAAACATTGTACACAAAAAACTGGTTACAAGCCCAAAATGCTCGCTGTTTCCAAATTGGGGAAACAATACGATATTTTTGGGGAACAATAAAGAAGAATGGGAAAAAATATCCCAAAGGGTTCACTGGAGGCAGTGTTGAAGGTGAAGTGCAATTTTTCCCATGTTTAAGACATAAAGGCCCCTTGGGTGACTGACAAACAAGTGACTTGCTATCAACCATCCACAAAACCGAGAGTAAAAAACAGACGGGACTGAGCAATTTCAACAAAAACCCTTTATTGTAAAAAAGTTGCTGCCCTTTGGACAATTGAACAATATCCCGACTATTTAAAACAAGTGTGACAAGAAAAAAGGGGTTTGTTAAAACTGGTGCGTAGGAGTCGAAAAGTGGTATATAAAACTTTTTTTTTCACCTTGTAGACTTTGCAGGGGTAAAAGAAATTCAATATGAAACGAAATAAAGACGGAAAAATTTAAACGACAACGTTTGCAGATTTCCTTTTAAAATCTCGCAAACAGATGCAAAAAAAGTATGGCCCCACCCCTGTACCTCCCCCTAAAACCAGCGCCCTGTCAAACCACACCTGTCCCCCAACCACAGCCAGGGGGGGAAGTCCCAAAACCTTTTTCACCCAAAACTGTACTATCGGTTTCCAATACCACCTCCCCAAAAGAAGAATCCCCAAAAATTTTTTTGTATTGTTGTGAACCCCCAAAAAAAACAAACCCCAACGGGCGGAAGGACACACGATTCTTTTTTTGTCCCCAGTGTGGGGGGGCACTCTTGAAAGAACCCAAAGCTTCATGGAGTACCCATACAATTTTTGGAGTGCAAAACACCTGTCAGTGTTTAAAATGTTTTGTTCTGACAAACATGAAAAAAAATTTCTTTATGTAATATTGGGTATAAAAAAAAAATTGGCATTGAAAATAAAAATGATTTACTATGAAACTTTAATTATATCATAAAACCCAAAAAAAAAAATGGAAAAAAAACGGTAAATATGCAAATTTTCTGCAAGGGGGGCAGCGCTCCATTTTTGGCCGTCAGGTGATTCCCAAGTCCCAACTTCGGGGGCCTCATATCTCGGTAAGATGACCCAAAGAAATTTTTTTATGCAAAAACACCTAAAAAAGTGCTTTTTTTCCTAAAAAAAAAACTTTTTTTTTTTTTTTCAAAATTTTTCGGGGCGCTGGGGCAAAGTGAACATATAAAATACATTTGGCCCCGTTTAAGGGTTTAAGACTAAAAATTTTTTTAAATTTTAAGTAATGAGTGTAGGTACGGGAAAGGGCCCCCCCTTTAAAAGGGGGGTTTAAGGTTCCGGGTTACCGCCGTAAAGGGGAAACCCCCGGGAAAAGTGGAACCCCCTTTTTTTTTTCCCATTTAACAAATGCATAAAAACACAAGATAACAAGTTTACCAAAACTTTATTGTTCCCCCTGCCCCCCGGCCCCCCAAAAAAAAAATAAAAAGTACAATACACACAAGTGCACCCCTTACTTTCCCTTAAAATATTTATAGCCCTTAAATCTGGGGTGGGGACAAGTAGTATTTTTTGAAAGAAATAAAAGTGGGTTTTATTGGTAGTCGCCGGGAAACCAACCAGGCCACCCCCACCCACCCATACTTTTCTATGGGGATTTAAGCCCCAGACCCAAAAAAAAATGTATAAACAGTTCACTCTTTTCTTACCTTAAAATATAGGATGGATGAGTAGATTTTTTGTAAAAAACCCCAATTTGTGGTATGTATGGTAGTCAGCCAGGTACCAACCAGAGAGAAAGAATGAGTGCATTAGAGAGGCCCAGGCGCAAGTTATGTAAAAAAAACCAGGCGAATTTTAAGTTTTGTAAACAGGTACACGTCGGGTTTGTGTAAAGTTACATTTGTACAGGTTGTCTCTACATTGATCGGTAAAAATAAATAAAAAAGGGAAACACCCCTTTCCCCAAAAAACACTTTTGAAAAAAAAGATGCCCCTGAGTAAAGGGAAATTTGGAATAAAAGTACTAGTTTTTTTTTGGGGTTATCCTGGGTTTCTTTTACCACATGTTATGTTTTATTTTTGTATTGTTTTTAAATTAAATTTTTTTAAAAAAAATATAAAGGATGGTTTTAAATAAAATGTGTATTTTAACGTAATATACAACTTTAAATTTGATAAACCGGTTTCAGACAGCGTAAAAAAACAAACGAACGGGTTTTGTGGGAGTCACTGGGTTTCCGGGCGAAAAAGACGGTATTAAACTTGGCCCAGTTTTAGTTCAAAAAGTAAAATTTTAAGAGTTTGTGAAAACTTTTTTTAAATAATTTTTTATTATTATAATAATAATTAAATCACAAAACCAAATTTAATTTAAACACTGTGTACAATTTTAGTACAAAAATTATAGCAATAAAGTGGGGGGCAAAAGAAAGGAATATTTTTCTAAGTTTTTTTTTTTCCCCCTAGTAACAGGTGAGGGGCTAGAAAAAAAATTTAAATTTTTCTGAACTTCAAAAAAACCTTTTGGGAAAAACATCTCATTTTAATTTTTTGTAAAAAATTTTTATCCCTGTGGGTGCATGTATCATGTTTGGGGTTTTAAACATAATTGTTTCTTATATAATTTTGAAAAAAAAAAATCAAAAGACAGTTTAAAGGGGAAATGCCCTATTTTTAAACGTAAAAAAGCACTTTAAATTTGGCGCCCAAGGTTTATTACTATTTTTTAAAAATTATTTTTAATTTTTTTTTATTATTATTTTTATTATTTTTAAATTGCATCAAGATAGGGGAACTTTTTAGTTTTTTAATGTTATCAAATTCCCAGCACAGTGTGCAAGTTTTTTAGGTACGGGTGTAACAATTTTTAATTATCAAGTAAAATACAAAAAAAAATATACAAAAATTTTAAAACCCTTAAAAATTTTTGGAAAGTTTCCAAAACATAAAAGGGAGATGTGCTGGGAGAATGTAAACAAACTCGGGGGGGCCCCTGTGCCCCGTATTAGAAAGACAGGTGGGGGGAGCCGTAAAGGGGTTTTTTTGGTCATAATTTAAAAATTTTCCGTATTAGCGGAAAACCGTAAACCCAGAACGCCGTAAAGGGGGGCCCCTCCGTATATGCATTTTATCATTTTAAAGGGGCCCCCTTTTTTTAAACCCTTTAAATTTTTTGGCCGTAAAATATGTCTTACGAGCCACCGTTTTTGATGTATATACAGGGACCCCCGCTTTCCGATCACCCCCCAATGCGACCCAATTTAAATAAAAGGGGTTTTTATGAAAATGCTTTTGTCGTGAATTTTTGGGGGGTCTGAAAAGGACTAATCAAAATTCAAATTTTCCTTATGGGAACAAATTCGTTCAGTAATGGCACCTGAACATATTTTTCTGGAATGAAAAACGAAAACCGGGGGTCCACGAAATAATCATAAATTCTAGGGCTTAAAATTTTCAAGCAGGGGAAAGCTGGTAGGCCCACATTGAGAGAAGGGGTTTCCTGTGTGCCAGTATGCCCCTTTAAAAAAAAAACCCCTGCAGCAGGGCATGCATGAAAAAAAAAAAATCTGCTTTTTTTTTTTTTAATTTAAACCCCTTTAAAGGGTCCGCCCCCGTAGATTTTACGGCTTTACGTTCAGGGCCCAAAACCCGTAGATCTACGCCATGGGGCCACTCATTTCTGAAAAAACTGAGTGGTACTTTTGGGGCCTAAAATTGGGAGAATAAAATTTTAAGTGGTATGTGTGCACCACTAAAACAACCCGGCACACGTGAAAAATGAGAGAAAAAAAAATGAAATCATGATTTTCGATTAAAACAAAACTTTGCAGTTTTTTTCGTATGTTTTTTATATTTGTATTTGCATTTTTTGGGTCTAAATTTGATGAATGGAGCCCTTTTTAAACCGAAAAGAGATGATTTTGTTTGGGTTTTAGCATTGGAAGGGTTTGAAACTGAGCTCAAAGTAAAACCGGAAATTTTAAAATTTTTTCCCAAATATTAAAAAGTAAAAAAACGATCTCACACGTCAATAAACTTCAGCGGGGGGTCTAATATAAAACCCACAAAAAAGGTGATGATATTTATAAAATTTAAAAAAACGTTTTGCTTAACATAAATCTTCTTTTTTTTGGGTAAAAAAAAAAATTTCATTTTTGTGAATAAAAAATCAAAAGGGAATTTTAAATTTGAAAACCCTAAAAAACCAAAAACTAATGAACAAGGAAATTTATTTTTGTGAAAGGGGAATTTCCTACATTGTTCATTCTGGACCCTTTTTTTAAAATTTGGAATTTTTAAACCCTTTGTTTTAAAATTTTGGCCCAAATTTAAACCCAATTTTCCCGACACTTTTTTTTGTATTTTGAAACATTTGGGATTTGGCGATTTTTTGTGTAAAACGATAGAATAAAAGGGTAATACAAGTAAAAATAGCTAAAAATTTGGTTTTTTTTGGGAATAATGAAAATTGGCCAAAAAAGGGGAGCCCAAAGTGGCCCCCAAGCCGTTTTTTTTAAATATCGCTGACACATAAAAAACCCGCGGAGAAAAATTTCGTAAATTTTCCACCAAATTTCGTTTTTTTTTGTTTTATTACCTTCACAAAAAGTTTCCCCTTACAAATTTCAAAAAAAAAAAACAAATTTTTTTTTTTAAAAAATTCCCTTGGACACGGGTGCGGGGACTCCATTTTTGGGGCCCTTTGGGCCCCTGAAAGGGTTAAAAGGGCCGCCCTTTGTGGTCAATTTTCGTACGTATTTATGGTTGTATTCTCGTTTTCCCTTTGGTCTAAATTGATAGAAGGGAAAAATATGTTATAGAAATAGAGGTGATTTTAAAGGGGTTTTACTATGAAAGACCTTTAAATGGGGCTTTAAAATAGGGGAAAAGTTTGGGCTTTTGGCCCATGTTTTAAAAGTAAACCAAAAAATTTTTTCATTTTCCCAAAAATGTCTAAGTAGCCATTCTAAAAGGGGTCATGAATGGGTTTAAAATAATTTAATTACAGTGGAACCTCAAATTTCGAAAAGATCGCTTTTCGAACTCTTCAAAAAAAAAAAACCCTTTTCCCAAACCAACTTTGTCCCCTATTATCGAACTCCTCCCATTTTCCCAAACCCCCGGGGACCGACCTGTCCAGCAGCCCGTCTTTGGGCCCCTGTCCCCCCCGCAGGGCCGTGAGCCCGTCTGGTTTTGTTGATGCTTTTTAGTGAACACTAACCTTGCTCTCATTCAAATATTTTTCGATTATTTTATTGTTTTATTTCTTGTGGGGCGTGAAAAAAGCTACAAAGGGGCCAAAGAAACTTTCAAGTGGTACCCCCTGGGGGAAAGAAAGTGGGGAAAAAACCATTTGATGTGAAAAAGGAAAAAATACAGGGAATGGAATTTGTCCAAATATTTGTGGAGAAGTACGTAGGTAGTAGGGTTTGGGAGACAGCAACCACCCAGGGAAGAAATCCGCCTGCCCAAAGACTGTTGAAACAAAAAAAAAGTAATTGTTTTCCTGAGGTAGGATTTGGTTTCTTTTTTTTTGTTCTAAAAACCCAGATAAAAAGGGATATCTTGCTACTCATACTTTAAAACTTTTTTTCCACACTTCAAGGGGCCGCACATGCAATATATAATATACCTACATCAAAGGGGTTTTTTCCTTTTTCTAAAAAAGCTCTTGTCCCCTTTTTTAAATTTTTTCCTTTTTGTCCATTTGGGGAAATGGAAAAAATCTTTCCTCCGTAAAACCATGCGTGTCGTATGGGCAACCCAAAATGCCGGGAGCAATGGGTAGTAACCCCTTTTCCTGTTTCATTTACTAAAAAAGAAAAGGGAAAAAAACTTTTTAAAACGGGTTGCTTTTAAAAAAGTTCTTGGGTGTAGTGCGGATGACAAAAAACAGATGATTGCTGAAAAATTTTGAATTTAAAAGAATTTGGAATTTTTCCCGGGTCTAAAGCGAAACAAAAACTGAAGGGGGTAGGAGAGTTTCCCGTTGGGGGGGGGAAAAAAGGGATTAAAACTGGGGGAAAGAAAAGAGTTAGAGCAAAGGAAGGGGTAGCATTTAAGTTAAATGATCAGTTTTTGGGAAGGGGAAAAAGAAAAAAGAAAAAGTAAATTCAAGAATTATGTGGGTTTAAAATTAAAAGGGGGATGCCCAGAAATGGGTCATAATAAATGGAAAGCAAACCCGGGGAAAAAGGGAAAAAAGAGGGGGAGAGAGATTTTTGGGGGATGTTTTAAATGAATGTATAGGGGCCTTTTTAAAAAGTGAGAAAAGGGAATTGTGGGAGGGGACCTAAAAGCTAAAGTTAGGAGAAAATTTTTGAGAGGGTGGGTAGTAAGTTTGGGGGCCCCCGGTGTAAAAGTGATGGGAGCCCTTTGATTTAACCCTTTTTATAGGGAAAGGGTTTTTATAGGTTTTTACCCTAATACAAATTTTTAAAAAAAAAAAAGGGTAAAAAAAGAAAACAAGGTATTGTTTGGGGGAAATGACAGTAGTTTTTTTGGATTATGTTTTGGAAAAAAAAAACTGGGTGAGTAGACTTCAGGGAGTACCTGTTTTTGAGGGGCCCCAGATATATCAATTAAAATTTTTTTGTTGTAGCTACAAATGAGAGTAAAAGGAGAAAGGGGTACAAGGGAAAAAAACCCCAGGGGAAAAGAGAGGAAAGGTTTTTTTAAAAAAAAAAGAGGAGGGCAGTTAGGGTAAAAAAAAACAGCTAATTGGGGGATAGATGGGCCAAAAAGAGAGCATAGGGAATGGGGCGAAGAGGTAGGGGAAAAATTAAAAAAGTAGTGTTAGAGTTTCAACAAAGTTTGTGGGTTCCGGAAAAAAGGGTGCAGGAGGGAAAAGGAGCGATTGGTGGGGAAAGTGAAGTAAAGAGAAAAAAGGGGGAAAAAATTAGCAAATGAAAAGTTTTTTCAAATTTAAAAAGGGGCAAGGAGGAAAGTAAATGGAGAAAAAGAGAGATGTTAAGAGAGGGTGAAGCAAAGTAAAAAAAGAGCAAATGAGAGAGTGGGGGAATTTTATCAAAAAAATTTTTGTTGGAAAAAAAGAAAAAATTTTTTGGAAGGGGAGGGTTACAATTAAGAAAGCCCAAGAAAAAAAAATGGAAATTTTTCGTTTAAAAAAAAAGGGAGGGAGTTATTAAATTTGGGGAGTTTGAGGTATTGGGAGATTTGGGGGGAATATTTTGAGGGAAAAAGTTAAATTTTTGATAAGATAGGGAAGCTGTGATTTCGTGAAAAAGGGGAAGGGGGGAAAAACCTCTTTAAAGGGGTGAGGAAGAGCCAGTTGTGAGTGGGGGGAAGTTCGTGAGGCAGTAGGTAAAATGAAAGGGGAAAGGGGGGGGGGCCCGGGGTTGATAGGAAAAAAGAAAGGGAAAATTTTTAAAAACCCGGTGGGGATTGTTTTGGGGGTGGTTTTGGGGCAAATTAAAATTTAATAAATTTATGGAAGAGGGTAAGGTCCTAGGGGTTGGGAAAAAGCCTGCAAGTTTCCCTTTTTATAAAGGAAAGGGGATAAAAGAGAGTGCAAAAATTATAGGGGGATAAGTCCCGGGTTTAGTGTACCGGTAAAGGTATGGTTTGAGGTTTTTAATTGAAATAATTAAAAATTAAAAACGGAGAAAAAGGATGCAGAGGAAAAAGGAGGTTTAGGAAAGGTAAAGGGGGGGGGGGTGGCCCCCGGTTTTTACGAAACATAAAGTGAACAGTATTTAGATAGGGTAAGAGGTTTTTTTGGGCATTTAAAGGAAAAATTTGGAAAAAAGGGATGGGGGGGGGGGAAAGGGGGGCAATGGTGGAGATGTTGCAAGTGTTGGGTAGGGGGTAGGTTTTCTTTAAAGCATGAAGATTTTTACCAGGATAGTTAGGCTCAAGTTGAGTATGGAGGGAAAAAGGGGAAAATTTTTTTTTCCCCGTAAAAGTAAACCCCTTTGACAAGGATGGGAAAGTCCCCCGGGTTGTTTAATATATTTAAAAGATGGGGTTGTAAGAGAAGTAAATGCGAGGGTCCGGCAAGAGGGGTTGGGGGTTAAAAGAAAAAGGAAACCACAACCCAAAATGGGATTTTTCACAGTGCTCTTTGCTAAGACACTGGCTCTTTGGGGGATTCGAAGAGAAATTTCAGAGATTGGTGGGTGAATTTGGTTTGGGGGTGCAAAAGAAGAAATTAAAAGGTGAAAAAGGAAAGAGTAAGGTTTTTGGGATAACAAAAAGATTAGGTGAAAGAAAGATTGAATATCGATTGGAGGGAGTGAGTATGAGGAGGGGGAACTATTTTAGATAAATTTGGGGGTGGACGTGTCAGCGGATGGGTCTTGAAGAAGAGGTGAATCCCTTTGAATTTGGGTGAGGGAAAAAAATGAGTGGTGCACTTTAGGAGTCCCCGTTGGGGACAAAGAAATTTGTCCTTGGGGGGCAAAGAGGGGAAAAGTAAAGAGGGATAGTTTTAAACCAAAAAGCTTTTATATGGGTGTGAAGCGGGGTGATGAATGTTGCAGCGAGGGAAGGCTGGGGGCAGTGGATGTCATGTCTGAGGGGAAAAGTGTGGTGTGAATATAAGCAGAGGGAAATTTGAAAATTTTTGGGAAATTAGGAAGGGGGTGCGGGATTACCAAAACTGTTGCCGAGGGCTGAGGAAGGGGTTTTTTGGGTGGTTCGGGCATGAAAAAGAATGGGCGAAAAAAGAAGACTTCAAGAGTGTAACAGTCCCGAATGGGAAGGGGGAAAAAAAGGGGGGGGTAAGGGGGCGGCATTTTTAAAGGTTGGGGGGAGGGGGGGAAAGGAGGTTTTTTGTGCGTGGGGGGGTTGGGCTTCCAGGAGGCATGCAAGGGGCGTGTTTTATGGAGTGAATGGAGACAAAAGGTTTTTAATACTTTACGTGGTTTGGGGTTTGGGGGTCAAAGTAACATTTAAGAAAGGGTTTTGGGGAAACCGGCAGGCCGGAAATTTAGTCCCCGGAGAGGGGGAAATACAGTGGGCCCGCACTTGAAGGGGGGGGTTAAAGTTGCGTTTAAAAAATGTAGTGAAAGCACCCTTCTGGCAAGACAGTGTGGAGTGAATATGGTGAAAAATTTTTTTTTTCGGGGCCCCCCTTGCCCTTTGGGGGGAATTCCCGGGCCCTTTTGATAATAAAAATAATAAAAAAAGTACATTGGGGGGCCCAAAAAAAATTTTCCCGTTTCTCTTTAAAGGCATTCCCCTAATATGGGCATTTTAAATTAGACCAAAATCGCTATTTCGGCCCCCCACCTGTCTTTTATTTCGGCACAAACGGCCCACCGAGGTTTTTTTTACATTCTCCCTGAACATCTCCTTTTTTGTCTTTGGAAAAATTTTCCCAAAATTTTAAGTGTTTTTTAAAGGGTTTTTTATATTTTTTATGTATTGTAATTTATAATTAAACTTGTTTACACCTTCCCAAATAAACTTCCCCACTGTGCTTTTCATGTAGGTACAAAATTAAAAAACAATAAGAGTCTTCTACTCTTGAAGCAATAAAAATAATAATAAAAATCCCCTTGGGCGCATAAAATGTTCCAATATTCATTTTTTATAGACATTTCCCTTTTTTAATTTTATGAAAATTTTTTTCCCAAAAATTTTAAAAAAGAAACACATTATGTAACACACCCAAAAATGATACATGCACCCACCCGTAAAAAAATTTAAATTTCAAATATGAATGTTTTACCAAACCCAAATTTTTTTGAAAATGTCGGAAAAAATTACGTTTTTCTAGCCGCCCCGGGGGCAAAGGGGTAACTGAAAAAAATATTCCTTTTGTATGCCCTCACTTTTTTAAACTATTCCCCCGACCCCCCCTGGGCAGCACTTTTTTTTAATTTTGAAATTTTAATAATAATAATGAAAAAATCCCTCAATTTATCAAAAAAGGTTTTTTTGCATGAGAATAGGAGTTTTTGTTTTTTAAAATTCTGTAATAATTGACAAAATGTAAAAATTTTGTTTTTTGTTTTGTTATTTAAAAATTTTTTTTAAAAATAATAAAAAAATTAAAAATTTAAAAGTTTCACAAAACTTACAAAAGTACAAGAATGAAATAAAACGGACCGTATTAATACCGCAAATTTTTCCGGGCCCAAGTGTCGCCACAACCTGTTCAGTTTTTTTTTTTTTACGCGTCTGAGGTCGGTGTAAAACTCGTTTTCCTCGTTTGCTCTTCGTTAACTAATTTGGGTCTCGTTGGGGAAGGCATCTAAGCTTAGTTTTTTTGTAAAAAAAAGAGTCGTAAGCCCCTTTCTTTAAGTGCCAATTAGAAAAGATTTTAAAATTTGTGAAAAGGTTTTGTTTAATGGGTGAGATAGGGACGTAACTTGTTTGGCTCGCAAAAGTTTGAAAAAGTTTTTGAAAAAATAAGGAGAAAAATGTTGCAAGGGAAATTAAAAGTGGGTAAAACCAGTGACCACTAAAATTATAAAAAAACGTGAAAAAAACCCTTTTTGCTGACTGGGAAAAAATTTTATGGTTTTGGGTTTTTGATCTACAGTCTTTGTGCCTTTAAGCAGAGCCATTAACCCCTTTCCCCAAACCCAATCTCTTTAATTCTATGAAGGCTGAAAGGGGAGGAAGCTGCTGAAGAAAATTCCCCAGCTAGCAGAGGCTGGTTTTAAAAGGTTTAAGGAAAAAAGTCAACTTCACAAATCAGAGTGCAGGGGGAACGCAGAAAATTATCCCCGGAACAGCCGAGATAATGAATTTGGTGGATTTTACCAAGCCCCCAGAAATTTTCTGTGGAAGAGACGCTTTTTTGGAAGAAGACGCCATCTAGGACATTTTTTGCTAAGGAAGAAAGTTTAAACCCGGCTTCAAAACTGCAAAAGACAGGCAAAAACTCTTGCTAGGAGCTAATGCAGCTGGGGACTGCAAGTTTAAAAACCCATGATTTATTTTTTCACTCAGAGAATCCTAGGGCCCCTAAAGAAAAAAAAGCAAAAAGGGGGCCTCCCGGTTTATTATAAATTAATTCCGAAAATTTGGATGACTTTCCAAACTTTTCCAAAAATTGGTTCCCGGACTATTTTTTGGGCCAATTGGGCTTTTGCCCAAAGGGAAAAAAAAATTTTCCCTTTTTAAAGTTTTTCTTGTTTTAGGGCAATGCCCCCCCCCGCCCTAAAAAAGCTTTTTACATGGGATGTACAGGGAAATAAATGTTTCTTTTTTACCTGCAAACCAAATTCAATTTCTGGGCCGATGGGGCAAGGTGTAATTGCAGCCCTTTTAAAACTTATTACCTAAAAGAACTTTCATTAAGGCTGTAAAAATTTTTTAGACAGTGGGGAAAAATTCCCGGGGCCCAAAAAAAATAAATTAAAAAACCTTTTTGGAAAAATTTTTACAATTTTGGATTTGGGATTAAAAATATTTGAGATGCAAGGAAAGGGTTAAAGAAACTACGCTCAAAGTGTTTGGGAAAAATCTGATTCCTGAAATTATATGATTTTGAAGTTTTTGAGAAAACCAGTGGGGGGAAAGGGGTCTAAATGTTGTGGTATGGCAAAAGGGAAAAAAAAATGGAAAATGGAGCCTTTAGGGTGTGGAAGAATTGCTTCTCCCCATGATGAGGCTCTGAAGAAAAACCCCGGGCCTTCCTATTGAAAAGCCAAAAAAAGGGAAAATTTTATGAAGAGGAGATCCCCCTAATGATAGTCCGTTACCATTAAAGAAATGAAAAACCCAGGTTTGGAAGAAGCCCCTTTAACCCCTATAGAAAAACAATGGCAATTTTTTGAGAAATTGATCCAAATTTGAACCAAGTTCAACGTGAAAGAACCTTTTCCCATGATGTTACATGGTTTTAAAAAAAAATTTTTTAAGGGAAAAGGGAAAAAAAAAAAACCATTTAGGCCAAAAATTCAAAGCTTTCCACTTTAAGAAAAAATTTATGGCAACCCCTTTAAAATCAACCCGCCCCCTTCAACTCCTTCAACCAAAAAAAAACAGCTAGCCCCAACAGCCCTTTAACATCAACAGCAGCCTTTAAAAAAGCCTTCAACATCCCAAAAGCTAGCCTTTAACAGCCTTCAAAACACAGCCAGCCTTTTTGCAGCCTTCAACTTCAACATCACCCCCCTTTAAAACTTCACCAAGTCCCAAAAAAAAAAACAATTAGTTTAAGAATAGAGGATGAGGTCCCGCCCTCTCATAATTTTATTCAAAAAACTAATTTTCCCCTCACCTTTTCACACTTCATAATTTAATAAATTTAAAAGGGATGTAATAAAGGGACTGTTGTGTTTAAATTTTTCTTTTCAAGTTTTTTTTTTTTCTTAGTTTATTGCTTTAATTTTTAAAATATGTCAGTGTAAAAACGTTTTTCTAAACATTTATTCATTTACAAGGGAAAAAAAAAGGTGTTCCACTTTACGGCGGTTTTTCCCCTCTAACGGCGGTAGCCCGGAAAAACCCAACCACCCTTAAGGGGGGGCCCTACGTCCCCCCCTTGCAACTGAAACCAAACCATCTTTGCAACAAGTTCAGTGGGCAGAACCATGTACCATTTTTGGGAAATTTTTAAAAAGGCCCCAGAAAAAGAGGACTATGGACAGATAAATTTTTTTTTGGGCAGGGCCCTTTACTCTAAACCCGGTCCCAGTGGGATTAAAACCCCAGGGAAGGGAAGTAAACCCCCGAGAGGGCTTTGATACCTGAAGTCCTCACGGAGGAGGATTCTATTCCAAACACTAACCCCACCCCACCCACCTCCTCCCTACCCCGTGCCATCACCAATCTTCAAAAAAGGTAAGTTAAATGTTATTTTATTTATATTTTTAATACATAATTGAACACTTTATTTGTTGTGTGTATGTAAAACTATAATTAATCTCTTTTAAAAATGTATTTTTGGGGAATATTTTTGGGTTTTCTTCAGAAGGAATTTAATTGTATTTCCATTATTTCTTATGGGAAATATTGCTTCGCCTTTCAGACTTCTCGAATTTAGAACTTACTCCTGGAATGGATTAAGTTCAATATTTGAGGTCCCACTGTATTACAACATCCAGTAGTCTGCATAACAGTAAAATTCTATTTTTTGTTTGAACAAAAATTCAAAATAGAAGCAAGGAGTAATATCAGGGGCCTGGAGGGCATGACTGATGAACAAAGAAAATGTAAATTTTTTAGCCGGAATGTCTGCATTGTTGATTCTGGACCCTATTTTGAAATTGTCATTTTTTTAATTTCATGAAATTGGCCAAAATTTCATATTCTGACCACGTTATTGGTAGTTGAAATCAGTAAATGAGCAGTTTTTTTGTACTCAATCGATAGAAAAAATGGAGTTCTAAAGAAATAGCTAAGAGTTTTGTCCGACTGGAACAATGGGAATTAGCCGAAAATAGGGCTCAAAGTGGCAAAATCACCGATTCGTAAATATCGCCGTGGTCGCTAACTTCGAAAAGAGCGTAATTCCATCATTTTTTCCATCAAATTTCATTCTTTTGGTATCTTTACAATCAGGAAAATATTCTCTATATTTCATAAGAAAAAAAAAGGGGGGGGTTGTGACACAAGGAGAAACCTCAGGTTTTGGGGGTTGCGACAGTCAAGGGGTTAAGCATTGTCGTAGATATTTTGTGTGGGTGGGGATGGCCAGGAGGGCTACCACACCAAAACTTCTTACAGTAAATACTACTCACCTTTTGCCCTACATTAAAAACTACGAATATTTTGAGGTAAAAAAATTACGAGTTTACTGTGTGTGCATTTTACTTTTTTATTGTTTTAATCCCCTAGTTTATTGCTAATTAATACAGTTTGGGCCCTCGCATACCAATTTGGCCCTCACATAACGTTAAATCTGCATTACCAATAAAATTTTATTGCTAAAATTTTGCCTCGCATACCGCTAAAAAACTCGCTCAACTCTCTACTGGTCCGAGACGCGTCTAATGTGCGGCCTGAGCCAGCCTCACATGTTCCCCCTGTGGGATGTTTACAAGCCAGCCTCCGGGTAAAATCCAAGCATACAATCGCAACATTTCGTATTTTTACAGCATTTTTGGTGATTTCATCTGCAAAATAAGTGACCATGGGCCCCAAGAAAGCTTCTAGTGCTAACCTTGTGGTAAAAAGGGTGAGAAATACTATCATACCACAGTCAGCTGCTGCTGCACCACGGTCAGCTGTTGCTGGACCAGTCAGCTGTTGCTGCACCACGATCAGCTGTTGCTGGACCAGTCAGCTGTTGCTGGATCTCTCAGTAGTAGTAACCAGTTACCAGTAACCACTGTGCCAGTTGACTCACGACCAACCGTTCTGCCCGAGTCACTGTCTGAACTCATATTGTGCTGACCTAGCAGTATTCAAAGACCCCCTCACATATGGGTACTGTGGGCGGCCAGGCAGTCAGTGTTATGAGAGGAGCAAGGAGACTAGGTCACGGCTGTAAGGGCTCTCTTCACATTATCTGTAATTATACGTACTACCAGCCTACGTGAGTATTTCTTTACCAATCCACGTGTTCGAACTCCCACTGATAAATGGTGACAGCGGTGTGGGGTAGCGTGGATTTAGTTTTTACGGGTTAATTCAAGACATTAGAAGACTGTTTGTGAGTAGCCGGCAGGGTCAAAGGTGAAAACCCTTTTTCACCCACTAGTACTCCCTCACAACCTCCAACCTGCAAGCCTTTTGCAGCCGTTTCAAGCTTCCTGGCTTAGTTCGTGTGCTAATTGCTTCAATCTCCGAGGGGTTGACCCGGAATTTTGCAATTAAGCCAGTCAGTAAGCCCGACTGTGGAAAGTGAACGCCAGTCAGCCCTATCATCCAGCCTGTCTCCTGTCATAGACTGCTCCTCCGTGCTTTGTGCCCAAT
>NC_069493.1:15475083-15524808 GCF_026875155.1 Cherax quadricarinatus | reverse complement strand
GGGGGGGGGGGGGGAAGAGAGGACGGGAAAAAGGGGAGGGGGGGGGGGTGAGAGGTTGTTAAAATTTACAGAGGGAGTGGGATCGCATAATGTTTGGGGAAAGAAGGCTGTAGAAACAGGTATGTATCCAAATTGTGATCAGTGCCTTTTATTTTTGTTGTAAAATTGTTGTGAAAAATATTTATCGTAAAATTGTGTTAGTCACTCGAGAAAGATTTTTGTTCTATTCATTAAAATCTTAATTCGTAATATGTAAAAACTGAGAACGGTGAAAGATTTTGTTCTATTCATTGAAATCTTAATACGTAATATGTAAAAATATTTTTTTGGGTTATGAATTGGATATACTTTTTCCTCCGCAGGAAATACACCTGGTACTGTTGTGGATGAAACTGAGAGTAATGACGCGCAGCTTGGAGGTGCGACGGGGAATGAAGATGAGAGTGCAGGTAATTCTGCTAGTGTTGGTACCTCACAGTGCGGAGGTGCACCGGGGGTGTGGATACTTCTGTCCCCATTAATGAAGATGATGAGAGAGCAACTACCTCACATGACGTGTCTGACAGTAATGTCGCACACAATAGTGAAGGTGAAGATGAGAGAGCAACTACCTCACATGACGTGTCTGACAGTAATGTCGCACACAATAGTGGAGGTGGAGATGAGAGAGCAACTACCTCACATGATGAGAGACCAGAAATTATCACATACATCCAGAATTTTAGAGGTAGACATACAGTGAGGAAATATAGTGTTCCTTCAACTTATAACAGAGAGTTAAGAATGTATTTACATGCTTATAGGGATTATTTTATAGATCAGATGCGAGATATGTATGATAGATCACCTCTAGCAATGTCGCTCAGAATCCACCCGATTTTGTTATATAAGAACATTACGTTTAAACATATCGGGTGATGATCAAAATGGCAGTTTTGATAAATTTAGTGTTTGAGTTGTAGTGAAGAGGAAATCTCTGAAGTATTTGATCGATGGGTGGGAATGATATTAGAAAGATACGAGGGCAGAGTTGCAAGATCAGGAAAGGATCTGGTTGGATCACAGATCAAAACGAATCTTTCAGTATCGAATACGTTAAAGTAGAATCAGAGTACAAGTAGGATCATATGTGGCATATCCCAAAAAACTGCGAGGGAGCCAATATGTATTTAATCCAGAGATTAATGATGGGTTATGTGTACTGCGTGCTTTTGCTGCCTATCAAAGTTATAAAAAGAACATTTTCATGAGGTGATATCCCCAGAGCAGTTAATACTAAGGAAAGTGTTTTTTATTCATGCAAAAACTTCTATAGAGATTTTCCCCCTTACACGTGATAAATTAGGAATTTAAAAAGGAAATAAAGTGTATTATATGTTTACAATTTAAAAAAGGATCAAGGTGGGACTTTTTGGGTATGTGTTGTAAGGGGATAAGAAAATAAGGGGCATCATGTTTGGGGTTATTTTTGAAGAAAATCAATTTTAAAAAATTTTTTTTTAGAAAAAATGACAGAAAAAGGTAAAAGAAGATTCAATTTTTTAAGAATACAAAAATTGATCCAATTTTTATGAAAAAAACTTTTGACCCCCAAGGAAAAAAGGTGTTTTTAAAATTTTTGTCATACACATTCCACGAAATACTTATTTACAAGTTTTTAAACCCCAAAATTGGGGGGAAAAATTTTTTTAAAAACCCCCTTTCCCTTTTGTTTTTTAAATTATTAAAAAGGGAAAAATATTTGTAAAATTTGGGGGGGGATCATTTTTTTTAAAAAAAATTTTTTAAAAAAAAATTTGGGGGGGAATCATGTAATCTATGAAGAGGAGGAAAATAAGTTGGGGACATGATTCTCAGATCCTTTTTAAATTATGTATAACACTTCAAAAATCTTCAAAGAAACCTGTCATGTTTAATTCTTTAGGACTTTATCTCGACTCAGAAAAGATTTAAGATGTGAAAAATTATAATTCTTCATTTACTAAAGAAGCTACATCCAATATTGTCCCCAAGAATCATTGGCTAAACAAAATGTTTGTGCAAAACGCCTCAGTAACGTGTTACTGGTGGGATTTGACAATTTTTGTCTATACGACAATCTACTGGATACCTCAAGGTCAAAAGTATGAAAAAACAAATAAAGGACTGTATTGTTCGTCATACGATATGCGATTGCCAGTATCCGGTCACCTCCATATCCTCTGAAAGTTTTGTCATATCACTCTTTGAGGTGACAGGTGTAGATTACCTGGACCAATAATTTTAACCAAAACAATTGACAAGTTCCTTTGGGTGTACATCTGTTTGTTCACTTGTGCTACAAACTAGAGCAGTCATCTAGAAGTAGCAGTGACAGTCTGCTGAAACCTTTTCAAATTATTCAGGTTTGCAGCCAGAAGGGCATGTCCCAAACTGATGATTTCAGATAATGAAAACAAAACTTTTTTGCTGGTGCTGCTTATATAAGCAAGATCTTTGATCAACCGAAGTACAACAGATGCTGAATCAACGGCCGTTGTCGTTGGAGATACATTCATCCTAAATCTCCATGGCACGGCGGATTTTGAAAGAAGATCGGCATTGTAAAACGTTTTTTAAGAAAGACTCTTCATCGTCAAAGAATCGACTTAGAAGAATTCCGTCCAGTTGTGACTGAAATAGAAAATAGAGTCAACAGGCCTCTAACTTATGTTACCGATGATCTGGACAATTTAGAAGTGTTAAGTCCATTCTATTTACTCCATGGAAAAAGGGCTCGAACCTTTTTCCTCCCTGAATGATAAAGAAATCAAAGAGGATCCTACTTATTTCGAACCTGAGCAACTCAGACATAAATTCAAACACTTTAATAAAGTGATTGAACGTAGGGAGAAAATTTGGCGAGAAGACTATCTCACCTCATTGAGAGAACACTTCTATGGAGCTGCTGTTCCTGAAAATCATAAGTCCTTAAGACCGGGTGACATAGTAATTATTGACAATGATGGTCCGAGGTCCCAATGGCCACTTGGAAAAATTGTGACCATATATCCTGATGCAAATGGAATCATCAGGACAGTTAATGTTTTAAGCAAAGGTGTAGTGAATAAGCGGACAATAAATAAACTAGTTCCGTTAGAATTACACAGTGTTGAAAACAAAATTAGTGATTCTCCAGAAACCACACCAACTAAAGCTGTTCAGAAAAGACAAGCAGCAGTGGTGGCGAGTGAGAAAATCAAATTAATGTTATGTGATGAATAGTTCACCTGCAGTGAACCTCCACCGCCCCCCAGTGTGGAGAAATTTTCTCCAGCTCCTTCAGCCCCTTTCAGCCCTGAGGGGCCCAGCCCTCTCAGAAGGGGCAAATATCTTGTTTACTGCTACAGCGAGTAATTGATCCCAGATGCAGTACCAGTATACGACCTGTGGTCAAGCGACCGCCGCTCCATGCGGTCCAATGTTGCCAAGTGTAGTTTAATAAGAGACAGTCCATCTCTTACCTTAGCAGGACAATTAAGGAAAATCCTGCTCCCACTTTATTATCATTGTAAAGATAGTGTATATTGTTGTCTATGCTTAAGACAGCAAGAATCAAACATTCTGCTTTGCTTCATGGAGGAAGTGGCAAGGAAGTAAAAGTACTAGGTCAGCTTTTCCTTTGTGCTAGGGGAGTAACGACTCTACTGAGAGTGACATTGACGCCAGGATAACCAACAAAGAACACTGATCTGTGCGTTTGTGTGAACAAAGTATTTCATAAAACACAATAAACACTTAAGAGAAGTGTGATGAGCTTCTTTAGTGATAAAATTGTGAACAATAAAGACAAATCTTGTGGAACATAGTGTACCAGTGTGCGTATTCCTAGACTATGGAAGACGTGGACATGCAAGGACACTTCAGCTTCTATCAAGTCACCGATATCTGTCGAAAGTGTGAAGAACACCTTAGCTAACGCTACAAGAGCAAGGTAGGTTACGAATTTCTTGTAGTACGGGGGATTGCGCAGTTCTTTAGTCACAAGGAGTTTGTAATCAACCTATAGTCGGCAGTAAGGTGCAGACTTTTGAGTCCAAACAAGTATGTAATTTGTCAGCAATCATGAATGAAATATGCTGACAAAACACCCCCTAGGGGTAATTTATAATCTTACAAATTATAACTCATTTCAGCCCGTTTAGAGATGATCATGACAACAATTCAAGACCTCGTCTGCAGGGGCGGCTGTGTAGACGATTTGATGTCTTTTATCAGCTAAGTGTTCCCTACTTTTAAAAAATTATAAATTATATCTTAATTGGTAATACCATTTCTCAACAACAACTCCCATCTCTACAGCACTACACCAGTAACCAATTACACTTCTTTCAACCAGGTTTAAAGGGCATCACGTCCCACCCTGTTAACAGAAATAAAAAGAATCAACCAATACTCCAGACATAACCTGCACAACCCAACATACCCCACTGCAACCAACCACACAACATACATGAAAACGTACTACCAACCATAGAAGAACCACGCCAACGACAAGCAGGAATATAAATGAGTAATACCTTTCTGAGCCACCAGAGGCGTAGGAAAAAATCAAGCTTCCTCCATAGTTGCAAGAAAACGTGGAACAAGAGAGAACCAGGGTGGGTAACCAATGGAAAACGAGAGTGCACGTGCACAAACACCAAAAGACTAAGAAATTGGACCCAAAAACAGTATATGTGAAAGGGACCTGGGACGGTAGTAGTATACCAGAGAAGGGAGTAGTATTATTATAACAGTAGTATTGATGGTGGTGGTAGTAGTAGTTATAGTAGTAGTAGTAACGCAACATGGTAGTGTTTGTACTACTTCTAGTACTGCTGCTATTACCACTACTGATGCTCAATACACACCCTGGAAAAAGGCCAGGAATTATTTTAAATGTCTATAATACGAGGGCATTAACAAGGAGAAGTGTGTACTTAATCAAAACATAAAATAAAGTCTGCCTAATAAAATATAGCCTGACACTGGCAGTAAATATTAAGAATTAAAGAATAATGAGAGACTTTGAACACAGGGTACACAACACAGTATCCTCATTCTGTTTTGATAATATTTGTCTTTAATATTAGGGAGATAAGATGGAAAGATTACATCGTACCAGATTTTAGTTGTCTACCTGTTGTAAGTGTCTGTGCGAGAGTCAGAGAGTGAATAATGGCCTGTGGGATCTCGGAGCCATCTCCTGGTCACAGTAGGAATTAAGTGTGCCAATCGCAACACAGAATGTACTTGATATATGGCAATAGTTACTGTGGAGATAGAAGCTTGTGATATGCTGTAATTCTAACTTTATTCTTTTTACACAAGTATACAAGGTTTATTATTCAATCCAATCTCATACTAGCTGTATGTGAAACTAGATCAAATATACGATATAGAATAATAGTGAATATAATAAGGAATCAACATAACTTAAGTACTGTTCATTATGCATGATTTTCTCTCCTGTCTGCTATCTGATCACTAACGAATAAGGCAGTATTTAAAGAATGATCAAAGCTACTGCAATAAAATATTTGCAAACTGTTGTGAAAATACAGCGGCAAATGTTGAGCTAGTAATTAACTTCCTGTCTCAGTCACATGGCAACATAAGAACATAAGAACATAAGAAAGGAGGAACACTGCAGGAGGCCTGCTGGCCCATACTAGGCAGGTCCTTTACAATTCATCCCACTAACAAAACATTTACCCAACCCAATTTTCAATGCTACCCAAGAAATAAGCTCTGATGTGAAAGTCCCACTCAATCCAACCCTTCCCACTCATGTACTTATCCAACCTAGATTTGAAACTACCCAAAGTCCTAGCCCCAATAACCCAACTAGGTAGACTGTTCCATCATCAATACCCTATTTCCAAACCAATACTTTCCCATGTCCTTTCTAAATTTTAAACTTATCTAATTTAAATCCATTTACTGCGGGTTCTCTCTTGGAGAGACATCCTCAAGACCTTATTAATATCCCCTTTATTAATACCTATCTTCCACTATACACTTCGATCAGGTCTCCCTCATTCTTCGTCTAACAAGTGAATGTAACTTAAGAGTCTTCAATCTTTCTCATAAGGAAGATTTCTGATGCTTTGTATTAATTTAGTCATCCTACGCTGAATGTTTTCTAACGAATTTATGTCCATTTTGTAATACGGAGCCAGAACTGGTGCATAATTTTAAGGTTTTCCTTTTTTCCCCAAATTAAAATTCCCTACAAATCTTAATTTTAAAAAACAAGGGAAGAGTCCCAACCCCTTTTAAACCCCAGGGGGTTTAACCCCATTTTCATTTCCTCTTCTGAAAGTGGCCAACCGACCAGAAGTTTTCCCCATCTATAAACTCCACTTTCTTTACTCAGGGGGGAAACCCCAAAAACCTCCCCATTTACAAACTTTATTTTAACCCTAAAAGCTTTCAAAAAAAAAATTTTTAAACAAACCCCCCTTTTGCCCCAGTATCAAATCAATTGTTACGAGAGGTTTTAAATTCCCACAAATTCCCAGTTTTTCCTCAAAATTAGGCCCCGGGGGGGGAATTTTGAGGTGTTGCCCCTTTTAAAAAAAAATTTACACCTTTTCCCAATATGTACCTGTTTGAAAAAATATAAAAAATTTTGGGGTTCCCGGAGAAAAAGGTTTCTCTCTGAGGTAGGTGTGTGTATCCAAAACAGGGTCTCCCATTAAATAAGAGAAAGAGAGAGTTCGAAACAAGCCTTTAAACCACACCAGTTCCAACCCCCTTTCTCTGTGTGGGGTATGGGAACCCTCTAATGTTCGATGAAATATATGAATGTAGATAGACAGCCAAAGCCGCTTCAAGCACGTTAATTAGTTAGTTCCTTTGTGAAATCTATTAACGGATGATTATTTCAAAAAAAAAAGGGGTTTTAGTGTGGAACTCTGTAGTAAGTAAGAACCCCATAGTCCCCCTTGTCTTCCTACTGAGTAACTCTGAATGTTCTCTAAACTCTGAATGTTCTCAAAATTTTTGTTCGTTAAAAAAATTTTTTTGTAGAAAAAACCCAAATTTTCCCTTTCAAAAAAATATCCTGAATAAAAACATAAAAATTTTCCCCTATACCAGAATATTCCCTGTCAAAAAATATCATGGATAGCCTTAATACCCCATTTTTTATAACAATCACCGGAATTTTTTCTTAAAGAAATACCTGCATACCCTTATCACTACATATCTGCCCTGGGACCTATATTCTTGCTTTTTCGAAATTTTAGAAAAATTTTTAACGAGTTTTTCCCGATATATTTAAAAAAGGTTTTTGTTTCCCTTTAAATTTCCTTATTCATACTTATCGAACCTGATTCACTATAGCAAATTTCAGTGCGAGTTTACGAATTCGTAAGTATATGAGGATTTCCTGTATTCAAAAATATTTCAGGGTTTAAAAAGTTAAAAAATCTAAACAAAGGGGGGTTGTCACAGTTGCTCTTTGCTGAGGGACACTGGTTTTTTGGGGAGATTCTGAAGAAAGTTGCAGAGGTTGGTGGATGAATTTGGTGGGTATGTAAAAGAAAATTAAAAAGTGAAAATAGTAGAGAGTAAGGTGACGAGGATAAAAAAAAATTAAGAAACGAAAAATTTTGGCACGTTGGAGGGAGAGAGTATGGGAAGTGAATGTGTTCAGTTTTAGAGGGGAATGCCAGCAATGGGTCTATGAAAAAAATGAGGTAAAATCTAGAAGTGGGGTCGAAAAAGTGAATTAAGCATTTTTTAACTTACTGAATGTCTCCTTGAATTTAATTCTCATGGACATAATTTTTTATAATAATTTTCCTGGTTTAAAAGCCTGTTGCTAACTAAATGCCCGAATACGGGAAAGTAGCGAGAACTTGACCTATCAACCGGTATTAGAAACATAAATTTAAGTTTGTAAAATTGTTCATAGGCCATCCATTTATGCTTTTTTTGGGAAATCGGGCTGTGTACGTGCCCCAAAAATTTTTTTTTTAAATTGGATCGAAAAAAGTGATTTTATAGTAAAAATGACAATTTTGGAGGAGGAAACAAAAAAAAAAAACCCGCTGAAAGTTCGGAAAAACAAGCTTTCCATAAATAAAAACGTCATGTTAAATGTGTTTTTTTCCCAGTTTTCTTTTTTTTTTTCCATTACAAAATTTTCTTAAAGCTATAAAATAAAATTTTGATCTTTGTTTTCTAACAATAAATTTGAAACTTTGTTTTTTCAAAAGGACCAAAAACCCATAAAAATGTTTATATTAAAATATGAAGCCGACCTGAAAAAGCGTTCTGTAGTTACAAATAGTATACATTTAATAAAATGACAAACCGAAAAAGACCAACTCAGGTGAGCGATAAACATTGGCTTTTTATTGTGGAAAAGGGTGTATGAAATGGAAGTAGTGTGTATGAAAATGGAAGTGTGTGTTGAAAGTGGAAGTATTGTATGAAAGTGGGAAAGGGTGGTTTAAAAGGGGGTAGTGTGTATAAAGAGGAAATGGTGATGAAAAGGAAGTAGTGTGTTGAAAATGGAGTATGTGTTGAAAGTGGAAGTGTGTGATGAAAGTGGAAATTGTGTATGAAAAAGGAAATAGGTGTATGAAGGGAATAGTGTGTAGAAAGTGGGAAATAGTGTGTAGAAAGAGAGTATTGTATGAAAGTGGAAGTATTTTGTATGAAAGGGAAGGGGTGTGATGAAAGAGGAAGTAGTGTGTAAAAGAGGAAAAATGTGTATGAAAAAGGGGAAATAGTGTGTATGAAAATGGAAGTGTGTGTATGAAAGGGAAGTAGTGTGTATGAAAGTGAATATGTGTATGAAAGGGAAGTGTGTTTTAGAAAGTGGAAATGTGTATGAAATGGAAATAGTGTGTATGAAAAAGGAAGTAGTGTGTAGGGAAAGAGGAAGTGTGTGTATGAAATGGAAGTAGTGTGTATGAAAAGGAAGTAGTGTGTAGAAAATGGGGAAATAGGGGTACCCCAAAGAGGAAGAGGTGTATGAAAGAGGGAAATAGTGTTAGAAAAGGAAAATAGTGTGAATAAAAAGGAAGAGTGTGTATGAAAAAGGAAGTAGTTGTATGAAAGAGGGAAATGTGGTAGAAAAAGGGGAAACAGTGTGTTAAAGAGGAAGCTTGTATGAAAGAGGAAGCAGGTTTAAAGAGGAAGCAGTGTGTATGAAAGAGGGAAATAGTGTGTATGAAAAAAGGAAGTAGTGGTATGAAAGAGGGAAGCAGTGTGTAGAAAAGGAAGAGTGTGTATGAAAAGGAAGTAGTGTGTAGAAAGAGGAAAAAAGTGGTAGAAAAGGGAAATATGTGTATGAAAAGGGGAAAAAATTCCGTGAATCATGCTGTTTTAGTTAATTGTGTATGAATAATTAAACACGCACATGACATAAAACTGAATGAAAATATAAACCAAAAACAAAAATAAACAAAAAAAAAAACAATAAATTTATGTAAATCAATTCGAGCGAACTTGACCTGTGCCCCCAAAATTTCTTTATCTCTGATACCAACCTTCCATAAATACTTTATCTCCTGATCATCCAACTTCCCCAACATACTTTATCTCCGATCACCAAACCCTTTCCCCCTAACATACTTTCCTCCTGATCATCCAACCTTCCCCCCTAACATACTTTTCTCCCGATCATCCAACCCTTTCCCCCTAAAATACCTTATCTTGGGATCCCAAACCCTTTCCCCTAACATACTTTATCTCCTGATCTCCAACCTTCCACTAAAATACTTTTTTCTCCCGATCATCCAACCTTCCCACTAAAATCTTTATCTCCTATCATCCACCTTCCACTAAATACTTTATCTCTTTTCATCCAACCCCCCACTAACATACTTTACCCTGACATCCAAACCCTTCCACTAACATATTTATCTTGTGATCCAACCCTTTTTCCCCTGACTACTTTATTCCCGATCATCCAACCCTTTCCCCCTTTATTTTTTTTCCTGATCATCCCAACCCTTCCCCCTAAAATACTTTACCTTGATTTTTTCCACCTTCCACTAACTACTTTATCTCCCCGACATCCAACCCTTCCCCCCTAACATATTTTTCTCCCGATGATCCAACCCTTTCCCCTAACTATTTATCTCCGGGTCATCCAACCTTCCACAACTTATTTATTTCCCGATCACCCCTTCCCTAAAATACTTTTTCTCCTGTGACCAACCCTTCCCCCTAAAAATACTTTTTCTCCTGATATCCAACCTTCCACTAAAATACTTTTTTCTCCTGTATCCAAATTCCCATAACATACTTTATCTCCCATCTCCAACCTTCCCCCTAACTACATTTCTCCCGATCATCCAACCTTCCCCCAACTATTTATTCCTGATCATCCAACCTTCCCCCCTAAATATTTATCTCCTGATATCCAAACCCTTTCCCCCTAAAATTACTTTACTCCTGATCATCCAACCCTTTCCCCCAACTACTTTTTCCTGCATCAACCCTTCCCCCTAACTTACTTTATTCCTGATACTAACCTTCCCACTAAAATACTTTATCTCGATCATCCAACCCTTCCCACTAAAATCTTTTTTCTCCTGATGATCCAACCCTTCCCACTAACAAATTTATCTCTGATCATCCAACCTTCCCACTAAATACTTTATCTCCCGAATTTCCAATTTCCCCCAAAAATACTTTACTCCTGTATCCAACTTCCCCCCACTAACATACTTTAAACTCCCGATCATCCAAAATTCCCCCTAACATACTTTTCTCCCGTCATTTAACCTTTCCCCCTAAAATTTCTTTTTCCCTGATCATCCAACCCTTCCATAAAATGCTTTTCTCCGTGATCCAACCTTCCCCCAACTTTTTTTATCTCCCCGATCATCCAACCTTCCACTAACATATTTTCTCCCGATCACCAAAACCCTTTCCCCCCTAAAAAATTTTTTAAAACCCCGATGACCAACCTTCCCACTAACTTACTTTTTTCCCGAGATCCAACCTCCCACTAAATTACTTATTCCCGCATCCAACCTTCCCTAAAATATTTATCTCTGTCATCCAACCTTCCCACAAAAATACTTTATCCTGATCATCCAACCTTTTCCCTAACTTACTTTATCCTGTGATCCAACTTCCCCTAACATACTTTATCTCCCGATCACCAAACCCTTCCCCCTAAGCTTTCTTCTCTTTTTTTTTTTTTTTTTTAATATCTTAAATTATTTTTTGTTTTTCTATATTTTTGTTTATAATGTTATATTCGGTTTGTTATACTATTTTTTTTTATATTAGTTTTTATTATGTTCTGTTAGTTACTATGAATAACTAACAGAATATGCAACACAAAACCCCTGTGAAAAAAAAATCTTTCAAACGCTTCGTGATTTTCACTTTATTTACATGGTATTACGCAATTGTTTTCACCTGTGTACCGATTTTTTGTATACAGATTCACTTTTCCAGCCTTAGTGTGGTAAGTACTGCACGGTTTAGTGGTGGTGCTGGAGGCAAACAGTATACAAGCTTCAAAAAATAGATATATAGTCCTTAGACCAGAAAATTTAAAGGAACCGGTAAGAAAAAAGTTATGAAGTAGGTTCAGGAGCTATGAATCAACCACTGTAAAAATTTTTTTTAAGGATTAATGGCAGCCGTCTTTTCTGATTTTTGTTTGTCATAAATCACCAGTTTCTTTTTATATATAGTTTGTTCGTGTCAGTGTTTTTCGTGTCAGTGTTGCTCGTGTCGTGTTGTTCTGTCATTGTTGTTCGTGTCAGTGTTGTTCGTGTCAGTGTTGTTTGTGCCAGTGTTTTTCGTGTCATTGCTGTTGTGTAAATTTCTGCTCGTGCCATTTGTTCGTGTCAGTGTTGTTGTGCAGTGTTTTTCGTGCCAGTTTGTTCGTGTCGTGTTTTTTCGTGCCAGTGTTGTTTGTGTCAGTGTTGTTTGTGTCGGGGTTGTTCGTGTCAAAGTTGTTGTGCGTGTTTTTGGTAGTGTTGTTTGTCATTGTGTTGTATCATTGTTATTCGTGCCATTTGTTGTGCCGGTTTTTCGTGCGTGTTTTTTCGTGTCAGTGTTTTTTTGAGCCCTGTTGTTCGTGTCGGGCTTCGTGTCATTGCTGTTTTGTGTCATTGTTATTCGTCCCCTGATGTTGTGCCAGTGTTATTCGTGTCAATTTGTTTGGTCAATGTTTTTATGTCGTGTTTTCGTGTCAGTGTTGTTTTGTCGTGTGAAAAACCTGACTATTAATGTAAAGGGGAACACTGTGTAATTCATGGATGGTTTATTCTCATAGGAACATTAATGTTGCCCTTTTATGTGTTCAATTTTTCAAGTGAACATTAATTTGTTTTGTATGTTTCTTCAAATAGTGACATTAATGTTATTCTTGGTGATGACATCCATTTTTTGTAATATATAATTATATATATATATATTTTTATTATAATTATATATATATATATATATTTAATTTTATTATTATATATTAATATATATATATAATGGCAAAAGGGGGGGGAGTTAAAAGATAAAGTCAAACAAGTGGGAGTTGTCCAGCTGCTCTTTGCTGATGACCTGTGTTTCCGGGGGAGATTCTGAAGAGAACTGCATAGATTGGTGGATGAATTTGGTAGGGGGTGCAAAAGAAGAAAAAATTTAAAAGGGGAATCAGGAAAAAGTGGTTATGAGGATAACAAAAAAAATTTGGTGAGAAAGATTGAAAAATCAGATTGGAGAGGGAGTATGGAGGGGTGAAGTATTTAGATATTTTGGGGGTGGCGTGTAGCGGGTGGGTCTATGAAAATGAGGGGAATCTTAAATTTATGAGGGAAAAAGAGTGGTGTGCACTTAGGAGTCTGTGGGGACAAGAACTTTGCCTTTGGGGGCAAAAAGGGAATGTATGAGAGTATAGTTTTACCAACGCCTTATATGGGTGTGGGCGTGGGGGATGAAAGTTGCAGGGGGGAAGGGGGATAATATTATATTAAATAAATAATAATAATAATAATATAAAATATTATAAAAATATAAATATATATATATAATTTTTTATTTTTTTTTAAAAAAATTTTTTATTTTTATTTTTTTTTTTCACACGGCCGATTCCCCCAGGGCGGGTGGCCCGAAAAAAAAAAAATTTCACCATCTTCACTCCTCATTGTCTTGCCGAAGGGGGCTTTACACACAGTTTTTAAACGAAACTTTAACCCCCTCCTTCAGGTGCGCCACGTTTTCCCCATCTCCGGACTCAAGTCCGGCCTGCCGTTTCCCCTAAACCCCCTTATAAATGTTACTTTGTCACACCCAACAGCACGTCAAGTATTAAAAACCATTTGTCTCCATTCATCTATCAAACCGTCACGCATCCCTGCTGGAAGCCCAAGCCCCTCCACACAAAACCCCCTTTTTACCCCTCCCCCCAACCCTTCCTGGGGCCCGCCCCCTACCCCCCTTCCTTCCATCAGACTGATACACTCTTGAAGTCATTCTTTTTTCGCTCCATTCTCTCTACATGTCCGAACCACCTAAACAACCCTTCCTCACCCTTGGACAACAGTTTTGGAAACCCCCGCCCCTCCTCCTAATTCCCAAACTAGAATTCTCTGCTTTATATTCACACCACCATTGCCCTCAGACATGAATCTCCCTGCCCCAGCCTTCTCTCGCTGCAACATTCATCCCCCACGCTTCAACCATAAAAAGAGGTTGGTAAAACTATCTCTCATCATTCCCCTCTTTGCCCCAAAGGGACAAAGTTCTTTTTTCCCCCACAGACTCCTAAGTGCCCCACCACTCTTTTCCCCCTCATAAATTCTAAGATTCACCTCATTTTTATAGACCACCCGCTGACACTCCACCCCCAAAATATCTGTTTTCGTTCCCCTCCTCCATACTCCTCTCTCCAATCGTTTTTCAATCTTTCATCACCTAATTTTTTGTTATCCTCATAACCCTTCTCTTTCCGTATTACTTTAATTTTCTTCTTTTGCCACCCTACCAAATTCATCCACCCAAACTATGGTTCTCTTCAGAATTCCCCCGAGAACACGTGTTCAGCAAAGAGCAGCTGTGACAATCCCCCTTTTTGTGTGATTTTTTTCTTTTTAAATCCAGCCTCTTGCCTATATATATATATATATATATAATTTAAAATATATTATATTATTATAATTATAATAATATATATATTTAAAATTATTATAAATAATAAAATATATATATTAAAAATAAATGATGTCATCACCAAGAATAACATTAATGTTACTATTTTGAATGAAAATATCAAATCTGAAAAAGCGGGAACGGCCTGACACACCAACCTGGGTCATACATTTGACACGAAAACGACACGAATAACACTGGCACGAACAAACTGGCACGATAAAGATACGAACAAATGACAAACAACATGAAACGAACAACACTGGGAACAACATGACACAAAACTCGACACGAACAACATGACACGAACAAACTGCAGAACAACATGACACGAACAACACTGGCACGAACAACACTGACACAAAACAAACACTGAACGAACAAACACGACGAAGCAATGCACAACAGCAATGAAAAACACTGGCACGAAAACACTGCACGAACAACACTGACACGAAAAACAATGCAGAACAACACACGAGCAACACGACACGAAACACTGACACGAAAAAACTAGTATATAAAAAGTAACGGTGAGTTATGACAAAACAAGAATCAGACAAACGGCTGCCATCTAACAATAATAAAAATTTTCACATGGTTGATTCAACTCCTGAACCTACTTCATAACTTTTTCTTACGTTCCCGTAATTTGGTCTACAGGACTGATATTCTATTCTTGAAGTGTGTATACTGTTTGCCAGCACCCCCAAACTCAACCTAGTGCAGTCACTACCAACTAAGGCTGGAAAAGTGATAATCTGCTATACAATAAATCAAGGTACACAGGTGATATCACAATATGCGTAATATCCACTGTGATAAATCAAGTGAGAAATCACGAATGCGCTTGAAAGATCATTTTTTTCACAGTGGTTGTGTTGCATATTCTGTTATGTTATTAGCATGTAACATAACAGAACATAATACAACTTAATTTTACAAAAAATAGTATAACAAACCTGAATATAACATTATATAACAAAAATATAGCAAACAAAATATAATTTAAGATATTAAAAAAATAGAAAAAAAAGAGAAGAAAGCTTAGTGGGAAGGTTGGATGATCAGGAGAAAAAGTATGTTAGGGGGAGGTTGGATCATCAGGAGATAAGTAAGTTAGTGGGAAGGTTGGATGATCAGGAGATAAAGTATGTTAGTGGGAAGGTTGGATGATCAGGAGAAAAAAGTATGTTAGTGGGAAGGTTGGATGATCAGGAGATAAAGTAATTTAGGGGGAAGGGTTTGGATCATCAGGAGAAAAAGTAAGTTAGTGGGAAGGTTGGATCATCAGGAGATAAAGTATGTTGTGGGAAGGTTGGTTTGATCAGGAGATAAAGTATGTTAGTGGAAGGTTGGATGATCAGGAAAAATAAGTTAGTGGGAAGGTTGGATCATCAGGAGATTAAGCATGTTAGTGGGAAGGTTGGATGATCAGGAGATAAAAGTTGTTAGTGGGAGGTTGAATGATCAGGAGATAAAGTATGTTAGTGGGAAGGTTGGATGACCCGGAGATAAAGTAGTTAGTGGGAAGGTTGGATGATCGGGAAAGATAAAGTATGTTAGTGGGAAGGTTGGATATCAGGAGATAAAGTAGTTAGTGGGAAGGTTGGATGATCAGGAGATAAAGTATGTTAGTGGGAAGGTTGGGGATCATCAGGAGATAAAGCATGTTAGTGGGAAGGTTGGATGATCAGGAGATAAAGTATGTTAGTGGGAAGGTTAGATGATCAGGAGATAAAGTAAGTTAGGGGAAGGTTGGATGATCAGGAGATAAAGTATGTTAGTGGGAAGGTTGGATGATCAGGAGATAAAAGTAAGTTAGTGGAAGGTTGGATGATCAGGAATAAAGTATGTTAGTGGGAAGGTTGGATGATCAGGAGATAAAGTATGTTAGTGGGAAAGGTTGGATGATCAGGAGATAATGTATGTTATGGGAAGGTTGGATGATCAGGGGGATAAAGTATGTTAGGGGGAAGGTTGGATGATCAGGAGAAAAAGTATGTTAGTGGGAAGGTTGGATGATCAGGAGATAAAGTATGTTAGGGGGAAAGGGTTTGGGAAATCATCAGGAGATAAAGTATGTTAGTGGGAAGGTTGGATGATCAGGAGATAAAGTATGTTAGTGGGAAGGTTGGATGATCAGGAGATAAAGTATGTTAGTGGGAAGGTTGGATCATCAGGAGATAAAGTATGTTAGTGGGAAGGTTGGATGATCAGGAGATAAAGTATGTTAGTGGGAAGGTTGGATGATCAAGAGATAAAGTATGTTAGTGGGAAGGTTGGATGATCAGGAGATAAAGTATGTTAGTGGGAAGGTTGGATGATCAGGAGATAAAGTAGATGATCAGGAGATAAAGTATGTTAGTGGGAAGGTTGGATGATCAGGAGATAAAGTATGTTAGTGGGAAGGTTGGATGATCAGGAGATAAAGTAGTTAGGGGGAAAGGTTGGATGATCAGGAGATAAAGTATGTTAGTGGGAAGGTTGGTGATAAAGAGATAAAGTATGTTAGTGGGAAGGTTGGATGATCAGGAGATAAAGTTGTTAGTGGGAAGGTTGGATCATCAGGAGATAAGGTATGTAGTGGGAAGGTTGGATGATCAGGAGATAAGTATGTTAGTGGGAAGGTTGGGATCAGGAGGTAAAGTATGTTGTGGGGAAGGTTGGATGATCAGGAGATAAAGTATGTTAGTGGGAAGGTTGGATGATCAGGAGATAAAGTATGTTAGTGGGAAGGTTGGATGATCAGGAGATAAAGTAAGTTTGGTCAGCAGGTCAAGTCTCTCTCGAATTGATTTACATATAATTTATTGTTTTTTTTGTGTTTTATTTTGTTTTTGGGGTTTATATTTTCATTCAGTTTTATGTCATGTGCGTGTTTAATTTATTCATACAAAAATTACCAAAACAGCTATGATTCACGGAACTATTTCCTCTTTCATACACACTATTTCCTCTTTCATACACACTGCTTCCTCTTTCATACACACTACTTCCTCTTTCATACACACTGCTTCCTCTTTCATACACACTGCTTCCTCTTTCATACACACTACTTCCTCTTTCATACACACTACTTCCTCTTTCATACACACTGCTTCCTCTTTCATACACACTGCTTCCTCTTTCATACACACTGCTTCCTCTTTCATACACACTGCTTCCTCTTTCATACACACTACTTCCTCTTTCATACACACTACTTCCTCTTTCATACACACTACTTCCTCTTTCATACACACTACTTCCTCTTTCATACACACTACTTCCTCTTTCATACACACTACTTCCTCTTTCATACACACTACTTCCACTTTCATACACACTATTTTCCTCTTTCATACCCCTACTTCCACTTTCATACACACTATTTTCCTCTTTCATACACACTACTTCCTCTTTCATACACACTACTTCCACTTTCATACACACTTCCACTTTCATACACACTACTTCCACTTTCATACACACTACTTCCACTTTCATACACACTACTTCCTCTTTCATACACACTACTTCCACTTTCATACACACTACTTCCTCTTTCATACACACTATTTCCTCTTTCATACACACTACTTCCTCTTTCATACACACACCTTCCACTTTCATACACAATACTTCCACTTTCATACACACTACGCCCCTTTTTTCATACACACTACTTCCACTTTCATACACCCCTACTTCCTCTTTCATACACACTATTTCCTCTTTCATACACACTACTTCCACTTTCATACACACTACTTCCACTTTCATACACACTACTTCCACTTTCATACACACTACTTCCTCTTTCATACACACTACTTCCTCTTTCATACACACTACTTCCTCTTTCATACACACACCTTCCACTTTCATACACACTACTTCCACTTTCATACACACTACTTCCACTTTCATACACACTACTTCCACTTTCATACACACTACTTCCACAATATTAAGCCAATGCTTATCGCTCACTCTGAGTTGTGTCATTTTCGGTTTGTCAGTTTTATTAAATAGTATACTATTTAGTAACTACAGAACGCGTTTTCAGGTCGGCTTCATATTTTAATAGTAAACATTTTTATGGTGATTTTGGTCCAGTTGTCAAAAACAAAGTTATCAAATTTATATTGCTTAGAAAACAAAGATCAAACATTTTATATTATAGCTTTAAGAGAATTTGTAATTGGATATAAATAAGAAAACTGGAAGAAAAACACATTTTAACATGACGTTTTTATTTATGGAAAGCTTTGTTTTTCCGAATCATTTCAGCGGAGTTTTTTTTTTTAGTTTCCTCCTCCAAAATTGTCATTTTTATCTATAAAATCACTTATTCGATCCAATTAAAAAAATAATTTTTGGTTCACTGTATCTACAGCCAGATTCCCAAAAATGTCATAAATGGATGGCCTATGAACAATTTTACAAACTTAATTCATGTCGGATCTAATAGCCTGGGTTTATCAGGTCTAAGTACTCTGCTACTTGCCTGTATTCGGGCATTTCAGTTAGCAACAGTGCTTTTAAACCAGGAAAGTTAATTATAAAATTATGTACCATGAGAATATAGTTCAAGGATGACATGTCAGTAAGTTAAAAATATGCATTAATTCACTTTTTTCGACTCGTCACTTCTATGATTCACCTCATTTTACATAGACCCATCTGCTGGCATGTCCACTCCTAAATATCTGAACACATTCACTTCTCCATACTCTCTCCCTCCAATCTGATGTCCAATTTCTCGTTACTTAATTTTTTTGTTATCCTCGTCACCTTACTCTCTACTATTTTCACTTTTAATTTTCTTCTTTTACATACCCTACCAAATTCATCCACCAACCTCTGCAACTTCTCTTCAGAATCTCCCAAAAGCACAGTGTCATCAGCAAAGAGCAACTGTGACAACTCCCACTTTGTGTTAGATTCTTTAACTTTTAACCCCTGAAATACTTGTGAATATCAAAAAATCCTCATATACTTACGAATTCGTAACTCGCACTGACAATTTGCTATAGTAAATAGGTTCGATAAGTAGAAAAAGGAATTTTAAGGTAATCAAACCCTTTTAAAAATATATTTTGGAAATACCGTTAAAAATTACTAATATTAGGGAAAACGAAAATAATTAGGTCTCAGGGCGATAGTAGGATAAGGAATATGCGGATTTTTTCTTTAAGAAAACCGGGTGATTGTTATAAAAATTTGAGGTTTTAAAGGGCAAACCATAAATTTTTTGTGAAGGGAATATTCGGGATAAGGGAGATATTTTTTTATGTTTGTATTCGGGGATATTTTCTGAAAGGAATATTTTGGATTTTATTCACAAAAAATTTTTTTACGAACAAATATTTAGAGAACATTCAAGATTTAGAGAACTTCAGAATTTACTACAGATAGAAGACAAGGAGGACTAGGGCTTTTTTACGTTACTACAGAGTTCCACACTAAACCATTTGTTTGTGAAAAAACATCCAGTTAAATGATTTCACAAAGGAACTAACAAATTAACAGTGCTTTGAAGGGGCTTGGTCTTCTATCATACATTCTTTTATTTTCAGTCGAACTTAAGGGTTTCCCCATACCCCACACGATAAAAGGGTAGGAACAGGGTGTGGTTTTTGGTTTGTTTCTGATCCTCTCTTCTCTTTTTTTAATGGAAGAATTTTTGGGATACAACACCCCTCAGAGAGAAACTTTTCTCTAAACATACCTTTTGCAAATTTTCCGTGTGTCCAGGCTTTGAGGGAATTCCTTTGGGTTATTTTTTGGTTTCCAAAAGATCTCAAGCTGCTTTGGCTCTCTTTTTGTGGGCATCCGGCTATTGCAAGGTTATCCTTGATGTTATTAACCTTTTCATGCCTTGCATTTTTCCCCTCACATCTACAGGAAACTAGACCATGTGTCGGAGTAGGCCTGCCAATTCACTGTCTTTGAAACGCCCATATTCGACGAGGGTAGAGGTTGCAAAGTGAAGGGCAACACCCTGCGGATCGTCTGTGAGATCCCATGTAATATGAAGAAGAAAGAGACTGCCGTGGAAACTGTTGTGGAAACATCCAATACATTCTCAGTGCTACCCGACGAATGTGAGTTGACTACTGGGAACGACACGACGAAAGACATTAAGGAAGGTAAGAATATTGTTGTTGTTGGGGATAGCCAAGTTAGGTATATGGATAGGGCGTTCTGCTTGAAGGACAAAGGAGTAGGAGACAGAGAGTTTGTTTCCTGGGGCTGGGATGGAGGATATTGGTTAGCCGTCTGGATACATCATGAGAGGTTAAAGGGAGCAATCCTATTATCTGTCTCAGTGCTGGAGGCAACGATGTTGGCAGACGTAGGAGTGAGGACCTGATTAGCAGGTATAGGTCAGCAATAGAAATAATTAGAAGTAAGGGTGGGGAAACCCCCTCATATGTGGTATTTTGCCAAGGAGGGGAGTTGGGGAAATGAATGGTTGTCCAGGGCAATTGGTGTCAATTGCTGGCTGGACAAATACTGTAAGGAAAATGCGGTAACAATTCATTGACAACTGGGACCTCTTCTATGGCAGAAATGACATGTATGCTAGGGATGGGGTTCACTTATCTAGGTGTGGGGTGGAAAGGGCGGAACGCATGGGGGAGAGTTGGGGTTTTTAAAATAGGAATAGTTGTGGTAGGTTTTGGGAGGAAAAACGATTTTGAGATTAGTTGCAGTTAGGTAACATTGATGTATTTCCCTTTAACTGAGCGGGGTTAATTTCAAAAAAGTGGGACATGCCTCGGAATTTCATATTCAGGGTTTTAAATTGTTCCAAGAAGATAGAAGTAGGGGAGGGGGGGTGGGGTGGCATGTAGTCCGAGATCGCTTGAACTGTTGCATAAAAAGGGATTAAGTCTGAAGTAACACATACAATTTTTTTGGATAAAATTTTCAGAGGGGCATGAAAAATGATTTTAGGAGTGATAACCGTCCCCCCAACTTAGATAGGGGCCAAGGGAAACTATATGGGGGGGAAATTTTAAGGCCCCACAAGCACGATAATTAGTAATTTTAGGAACTTTAAATTTATCATGTTGATTGGGTTTTCTTGCTGGGGAAATTTTGAATTTTTACGATTTTAAAGTATTTCAGGATTGTTTTTTGAAGCATTTGTGACAGAAATACAAGGGGAAAAACCTGCTTGATTAGTTATGGGGAAAACAATGAATCCCTTGTTAAAATTTAAAATTTCAGAGGAAATGGGTGCTACGACCCAAAATCAATTACATTTAATTGAATGGAAGTACGATAGTAGCGATAACTCAGTAAAAGTCCCAGTTTTCGCCCCTTGCAGATTCGATGGGCTTAGAGAAACTTATCATCTGTTGCTTTTGGGGGAAAGAAGAGAGTAAACAAAATACAGTTTTCTGAAACTATCGTGCTCAATGAAGGTTTATCCCATATAAAGAAATTAGCAAAAAGAAAGACCCAAAAGGATGAATAAAGGCTTTAAATTCTACTAGGGCATAAGAAAGGAATTTATGGCGTATCAAAAAAGGTGAGGGTCATCTTATGAATCAGTATATTTCTTAAGAGGGGCATTAAAAAGGGGTAAGAAAAAGCTAAAAGGGACTTTTAAATTAAAATTGCTGGGATCTAAAATAACCCCAAAAAATTTTTTTTTCCGGTCTATAGAAACAAAAAATTAGAGATAAGATAGCCCCTTAAAAATAACTATGGGCACCTTACTGACAATGGAATGAAAAAGCGCTTGATTTTAAATAATTTTTTTCTCTCAGTTTTTACACAGGAAGACACAAAAATTCCCGTAAATTTAAATTTTTTAAGGGGCTGAAGATAAAAAAGTAACATCAAGTCACTATGGTGGTTGTGGGCAATAGACAGACTGAACAAAAAAAAGTCCCGGGGCCCGATGAGGTTTTTTCAAGGGTTCTTAAGGGAAAGCAAAATGGAACTTGTGAACCATTAACTAATATTTTTAATTTATCTCTTCAAACAGGGTGTGTGTCTGATATGTGGAAGATGGCTAATGTAAATCCATTTTTAAAAAGGGGGCAAGTCGTTTCCCTCAAATTAGCCCAATAAGCCCCGCCTCAAATTTTAGGCAAATAAGGCAATTATAGCTGAGTTATAAGAAGCCTCTCGATAAGCAAGTTGATTAATGATATCAGATGGATTAAAAGAGGCCGGTCTTGTCTAACTAATTTTTTTAACTTTCTTCAGTAAAGCTTTTGAGGCTTTTGGGACCACAATAAAAAATTTGATATTTTTATTAGATTTTAGAAAGGGTTTTTTGGGAAGTTCGCACCATAGATTTGTTAAAAAAGTGGCAGTTATAGCAATTTGGGGGGAAAAATGCTCTCGTGGGATCGAGTCCTGGCCCCAATGACAGGAAAACAGAGAGTTGGGCCATAAAAGGGGTTAAAAACCCAGTTGGGGGTCTGTAACCGTGGGTTTCCCCAGGGATCTTCCCTTGGGGGGCCCAAAAGGGGTTTATAATATTTTAAAACCCCCCCAATATCTTGTGGGGAATTACTAGTGATTGAGCAAATTCGCCCGGTGACACAAAGATTGGTGGATAATTGTTTTAAAAGTAATGTTTCGGGAAATTCAGGAGGAATTTTTAAAAAAACCTTTTTTTGGTCAGAAAATGGCCCGATGCCGTTCAATGTGAAAAGTAAATTTTTAACTTGGGAATTTTTCCCCTTTCCCCCTTTCCCTTTTAAAAAAATGTGTAAAAATTTTCCATCCCCAATTCAAAATTATTTTTTATTTTAAGCCTCACCCCAAAACCCCCCACCAAAACCCAAGCGTACATAATGCAAATAATTCCCGGGATTTAAAAACAAAAATTTAAGCAAAAATTTTCCCGGGGAAAACTGCCGTTTATACATCATTAGTAAGGGCCCACCTTTTTTTAGCAGTATTCAGTTTTCCCGTAAAAAAAAAAATGGACATAAAACGTTAGAAAACTTCAGGGAGGATTTTTAAAAAATAAAAAAGATCAGAAATCTTCCTTTAAAAAAAAGATTGAAAACTCTTTAAATTAAAATTCACTTTTAGACGAAGAAAGAGGGGAGGGGCCCGATTTGAAGTGTTAAGTGGAAAATAGGTAAAAATAAAGGGGTAATTTAAAAAGGGCTTGAGGGTCCCCCTCCAAGAAGGAACCCCCCCAGTAATGGATTTTAAATTTTGATAAGTTTAGATTTAGAAAGGACATCCCGGAAAGAAATTGGTTTTGGAAAAATTGGGAAATTGATGGTGGGCAGTTTTTACCTAGTTGGGGTTTTTTGAGGCCCCCGGACTTTGGGTAGTTTCAAATCTAGGGGTTGGGTAAAATAAAAAAGTGGGAAGGGTTGGATTTGAGTGGGACTTTTACGTAACAATGTTTTGTTAGTGGGATGAATTGTAAAGGACCTGCCTAGTATGGATATTATTTTAGGCCAGCAGGGCCTACCGCAGTGTTCCTCCTTCTATGTTCTTATGTCTTATGTTGCATGTGAACTGAGACAGGAGTTATTACTAGCTCAAATTTGCCGCTGTATTTTCACAACAGTTTGCAAATATTTTTATTGCAGTAGCTTTGATCATTCTTTAAATACTTGCCTTATTGTTAGTGATCAGATAGCAGACAGGAGAGAAAATCATGCTTAATGAACAGTATTTAAGTTATGTGATTCTTATTATATTCACTATTATTCTATATCGTATATTTGATCTAGTTTCACATACAGCTAGTATGAGATTGGATTGAATAATAAACCTTGTATATTTACTTGTGTAAAAAGAATAAAGTTAGAATTACAGCATATCACAAGCTTCTATTCCACAGTAACTATGCCATATTCAATACATTCTGTTGTTGACGATTGGCACACTTAATTCCTACTGTGACCAGGAGATGGCTCCGAGATCCCACAGGCCATATTCAACTCTCTGACTCTCGCACAGACCACTTACAAACAGGTAGTCCAACTAAAATCTGGTACGATGATCTTTCCATCTTATCTCCCTAAATTATTAAGAAAAATATTATCAAAACAGAATGAGTGGGATACTGTGTTTGTGTACCCTGTGTTCAAATGGTCTCTATTATTCTTTAATTCTTAATATTTACTGCCCAGTGTCAGGCTATATTTTATTAGGCAGACTTTATTTCTGTTTTGATTAAGTACACACTTCTCTTGTTATGGCCCTGTATTAGAGACATTTAAAATAATTCCTGGCCTTTTTCCAGGGTGTGTATTGAGCATCAGTAGTGGTAATTGCAGCAGTTCTAGAAGTAGTACAAACACTACCATGTTGCGTTACTAATAATACTTATAACTTACTAATACAACCTCCATCAATAATATGTTATTAATATACTACTCCCTTCTCTGGTATATACTACCGTCCAGGTCCCTTTCACATATACTGTTTTTGGTCCAATTTCTAGTCTTTTGGTGTTGTGCACGTGCACTCTCGTTTTCCCATTGGATTCACCCACCTGGTTCTCTCGTGTTCCACGGTTTTCTTGCCAAACTATGGAGGAAGCTTGATTTTTTTCTACGCCTCTGGTGGCCTCAGAAAGATATTCACTCATTTATATTCCTGCTTGTCGTTGCCGTGGTTCTTCTATGGTTGTAGTTACGGTTTTCAGTATGTTGTGTGGTTGTTGCAAGTGGGAGTATGTGGGTTGTGCAGGTTATGTCTGGTGTTTTGGTGATTCTTTTTATTTCTGTTACAGGGTTGTACGTGATGCCTTAACCTGATTGAAAGAAGTGTAATTGGTTATGGTGTAGTGCTGTAAGAGATGGGAGTTGTTGTTGAGAATGGTATTACCAATTAAGATATAATTTATAATTATTAAAGTGTAGGGAAACTAGCTGATAAAAGACATCAATCGTCTACACAGCCGCACCCTGCAGACGAGGTCTTGGAATTGTTGTTCTTGATCATCTCTAAACGGGCTGAATGAAATCTGAAATGAGTTATAATTTGTCAAGATGATAAATTTCCGCCCTAGGGGGTGTTATGTCCGCATATTTCATTCACTGATTGCTGACAAATTACATACTTGTTGGGACTCAAAAGTCTGCACCCTTACTGCCGGACTATAGGGTTGATTACAATCTCCTTGTGAACCTAAAAGGAACTTTGCGCAATCCCCCGTACTTTACAAGAAATTCGTAAACCTACCTTGTCTTGTAGCGTTAGCTAAGGTGTTCTTCCACTTCGACAGATATCGGTGAATTGATAGAAGCTGAAGTGTCCTTGCATGTCCACGTCTTCCATAGTTAGGAATACGCACAACTGTACACTATGTTCCACAAGATTTGTCTTTATTGTTCACAATTTTAATCACTAACTAAAGGAAGCTCATCACACTTTCTCTCTAAGTGTTATTGTGTTTTATGGAATACTTTTTGTTCACACAAAACGCACAGATTCAGGGTTCTTTGTGGTTATCTGGCGTCAATTGTCACTCTCAGTAGAGTCGTTACTCCCCTAGCACAAAGAGGAAAAGCTGACCTAGTACTTTTACTTCCTTGCACTTCCTCCTTGAAGCAAAAGCAGAATGTTTTGATTCTTGCTGTCTTATGCATAGGACAACAATATACACTAACTTTACAATCGATAATAAAGTGGGAGCAGGATTTTCATTAATTGTCCTGCTAAGTAAGAGATGACTGGTCCTTATTAAACTACACTTGGCAAACCATTGGACCGCATGGAGCGGCGGTCGCTTGGGACCAAGGTCGTATTACTGGTACTTCATCTGGGATCAATTATCGCTCGTAGCAGTAAAAACCAAGATATTTGCCCCTTCTGAGAGGGCTGCGGGGCCCTCAGGGTCTGAAAGGGGCTGAAGGAGTGGAGAATTTCTCCACACGGGGGGGCGGGGATGGAGGTTCACTGCCAGGTGAACTATTCATCACATAACATTAATTTGATTTTTCTCACTCGCCACACTGTGCTTGTCTTTTCTGAACAGCTTTAGTTGGTGTGGTTTCTGGAGAATCATAATTTTGTTTTCAACACTGTGTAATTCTACGGAACTAGTTTATTTATGTCCGCGTATTCACTACACCTTTTCTTAAAAACATTAAACTGTCCTGTTGATTCCATTTGCATATGGAAATATGGTCACAATTTTTCCAAGTGGCATTGGGACCCTAGGTCCATCATTGTCAATAATTACTATGTCACCCGGTCTTAAGGACTTTTTCTTAAATGATTTTCAGGAACAGCAGCTCATAGAAGTGTTCTCTCATTGAGGTGAGATAGTCTTCTCGCCAAATTTTCTCCCTACGTTCATTCACTTTATTAAAGTGTTTGAAATTTATGTCGGAGTTGCTCAGGTTCGAAATAAGTAGGATCCTCTTTGTTTTTGTATCATTCATGGGAGGAAACAGGTTCGAGCTTTTGCCATGGAGTAAATGAGATGGACTTAACACTTCTAAATTGTCATGATCATCGGTAACATAAGTTAGAGGGCCTGTTGACTCTTGTTCTATTTCAGGTCACAAACTGGACGGATTTCTTCTAAGTCGGATACTTTGACGATGAAGAGTCTTTCTTAAACAACGTTTTACAATGCCGATCATTCTTTCATAAAATCATGCCGTTGCCATGGAGAATTTAGGTGAATGTATCTCCAACGACAACGGCGTTGATTCGATCTGGTGTACTTCTGGTTGATCAAAGATCATATGCTTATATAAGCAGCACCAGCAACAAAGGTTCGTTGCATTATCTGAAATCATCAGTTGGGACATGCCCATTCTGGCTGCCAAACCTGAATTATTTGATAAAGGTTTCAGCAGACATTGTCTCTGGCTACTTCTAGATGTACTTGCTCAGTTGTAGCACAAGTGGAACAAACAGATGTTACACCCTGATGGGAACTTTGTCAATTGTTTTGGTTAAAATTATTGGTTCCTGTGTAATCTACACCTGTCACCTCAGATGGGAGTGATATGACAAACTCTTCAGAGGATATGGGGTGGACCTGATACTGGCATACTCGCATATCGTTAGTGACGACAATACAGGTACTTTTTTGTTTTTTCATACTTTGTTGACCTTGAGGTATCCAGTAGGGATTGTCGGATATGCAAAGTGTGTCAACTAACCCCACCATGTAACACGTTACTGAGGGCGTTTTGCCACATCAGTTTTGTTAGCCAATGATTCTTGGGGGATCAATATTTGGATGGTATGGCTTCTTTAGGTAGTGAAGAATTATGAATTCTTCTCGACATCTTTATAATCTTTTTCTGAGTCGAGATAAAAGTCCTAAAGAATTAATCATGACAGGTTTCTTTGAGGATTTTTGAAGGTGTTACTACATAATTTACAAGTGATCGAGAATCTTGTCTTCCTCTTATCCTCCTCTCTATGAGGCAATTACATGAGCTTCTTCTAAACTTTATTTTATTCCATTCACCACTAACATTTAAAGTAATGATTAATAGCATCCTCCCCCTTATAATCTTCTTACACAAATATTCTCCTTTGCAAATAAATATAATATAACTATAGGCAATGGCTTTATGACAAGACACAATTTTACCCTGCCGAGTGAGTGAGTGGTGTCTAATGAACATTCCGAATTCAAATACACGATATATTCGCTGGAATGTGTATGACTAAGATTTTTAAAGTGCACTGTGTTCCTTCGGGAGGGATACAGAATCTGATTGATTTTACATCAATCTTCGTGTGGATATCTAATCTTCCTGTGTATTCAACTTCATCAAACAAACTATGGCAGTGCTTTTTACACCCTCTTTTCTGTCTTTATCTTTCTTAACATACCCGTCAAAATCTTAATTTTTAAAAAATAAATGACTTCATTCAACAAATAAACGCACACATGATGTCATTATATTTCTTATTCCCATTACAACACATAGCCACAAAAGTCCCACCTGATCCTTTTTAATTGATAAAAACATATTAATGACACTTTATTTTTCTTCTCTAATATACCTAACTTTATCCACGTGTAATTGGGGGAAAATCATCTATAGAAGATTTTTGCATGAATAAGCACATCTTTCCTTAGTATTAACTGCTCTGGGATTTCACTCATGACATGTTTCTTTTTATAACATTGATAGGCAGAAAAGCCGCATACACATAACCCATCATTAATCTTGGATTTAAATACATATTGGCTCCCTCGCAGTTTTCTTGGTATGCAACATATGATCCTACTTGTACTCTGAATTTACTTTAACGTATTCGTACTTGAAAGATTCGATTTGATCTTGATCCAACCAGATCCTTCCTCGATCTTGCAACTCTGTCTCGTATTCTTTCTAATATCATTCCCACCCATCGATCAAATACTTAGGATTTCCTCTTCCACTTACTAACTCAAACACTAAATTTATCACAAAAATCTGTCCATTTTGTTCATCACCCGATATGTTTTGAAACGTAATTGTTTCTTATAACTATAATCGGGTGGGATTCTGAGCGACATTTGCTAGAGGTGTTCTATCTACTTATCTTCGCCATCTGATCTATAAAATAATCCCTATAACGCATGTATATACATTCTTAACTCTCTTTATAAGTTGAAGGAACCACCGTATATTTCTACTGTATGTCTACCTCTAAAATTTGGATGTTATGTGATAATTTGGTCTTCTTCATCATGTGAGGTAGTTGCTCTATCATCTCCAACTCCACTATGTGTGCGACATTACTGTCAGACCACGTCATGTGAGGGTAGTTGCTCTCTCATCTTCACCTTCACTATTGTGTGCGGTCATTACTGTCAGCACACGTCATGTGAGGTAGTTGCTCTCTCATCATCTTCATTAATGGGGACAGAAGTATCCACACCCCCGGTGTGCACCTCCGCACTGTCGTGGTACACACTCGCAGATTTATCTGCACTCTCATCTTCATTCCCCGTCGCACCTCCAAGCTTCGCGTCATTACTCTCAGTTTCAATCCAAACAGTACCAGGAGTATTTCCTGGGAGAAAAAGTATATCAAATCATAACCCAAAAAAAATATTTTTACATATTACGTATTAATTTAAATGAATAGAACAAAATCTTTTCACCGTTCTCAGTTTTTACATATTACGAATTAAGATTTTAATGAATAGAACAAAAATCTTTTCTCGAGTGGACTAAACACAATTTTACGATAAATATTTTTCACAACAATTTTACAACAAAAATAAAAGGCACTGATCACAATTTGGATACATACCTGTTTCTAAAGCCTTTCTTCCACATAATACATCTATGCGATTCCCACTCATTCTGTAATTCTACAACCTATCATCGCGTTGTACAACGCCTCTCTTGACTTCCAACGATCGACGATCTTCTTATCGACTATCTCCTCTTCACTTAATTGCTTCAAGTAATTCGCAGGTATATGCTTTTCTTATCCTCTGTTAAGAATTTCACTTTTAACGCACTTTTCAGTAAAAAATTTCACTCGTATGCTCAACAACAAAATTAACCAAAAACTTTTTTTTCCGTTTTATATCATGCCACTTGTTAAATATATCTGTTTCACACATATCACGATTTTCTAGTACAACTTACCTTTCTCCATGGCTAGTGTGTGGATTCACCGTTGAAGATGAGGCTTGACGGATGGAAACACAATCCTGCTCTGAGAGACTCCTTGGACCTTATATGGGTCATCCCAAAGTATTGCGTCATGTTTTTTGTACAACCCCCTCCGGCGATAATCTCCTTACTGAACACTTGTGTCAACAAGGTCAGGACAGACGGGACGTCATGAAATGTGTTCACACCCAAGGTAGAAAATCACTTTGTTCATTACGTATCTCCTTACTGTACACATGTGACAAAACAGGGTCAGACAGACGACCACTATGAAATGGTGTGTTCACACCAAGGTAGAAAAATCACATTGTCATACGTAATCTCCCTTACTGAACACCTTGTCAAAACAGGGCAGACAGACGCCATGAAATGGTGTTCACATCCCAAGGTAGGAAAATCACATGGTCAGTACGTATTCTCCGTACTGGAACATTCCGTGTCCATCGGTACCATAACTAACTAATTTTGGGGAGGTAGTCCCGCCCGCTCCGCAACACAGGTTGCTCTGTGTCTCCCTCCCTCATTAAACTTAGCTGACATATTTCTTGAAACCATTAAACAATTACAGTGTACAAGTCGCCTCTCTATGGTAACATAATTTTCTCTCGACAGTACAAGGAACTTGACAAACATTCACATCTGCTGACGTTGATATATTTCGTTATCTCATCAAGGATTATCATTGCCGGTTATTCGAACAGTGGCCAATCTTATTTCACATCAAATTTATTAAAATTATACCATGGTGAAATTTCATAACTTTATAATATGCGGGGTGACATCACATCCTTACGAACAAGATTCAGAGATATCTCATAAAATTTTACATTAAAGTAAAGGATATTATCGTCCCGCAGGAATGTCATTGCATCACCTCCTGATGAAATACAATTAATTAGTGTTGAGATCTATTTTTAAAAGCTGGTAACAGTGATATTATTCTCGAATGTTTTACTAAAGGTAGACATTCATAATATAGCATTTATTCTGATTACTCAAAATATATTTCACGGAGACGATATAGTCGTACCATGGTTTAACGGCACACATTTGTTCTTTATTTAAAATGAGGGATCTTGGGACAAGTTATAGATTCTGGGGCGACAAGTTTTCGGTTAAAAAATATAAAAAATAGAATTGTAAATATATAATAAAATTGCCATAAATCGATCACCCTTTGGTTATTTATTCATAGACTGAAGCATTAAATGCACAGAGCATTACAGTTGCGAACAATGTGTTATCTGTCTAGGTTTCCTACCGGAAATTGATATACCAATGGAGCGAAACATAATTAATTGAAAAGGTTTATAGGAGATCCTGGTTCTGTGGGATTCATTCTTGGTATGTAAAACAATTTATATCAGCTGTAAAAAAAGATTGGATCCGTCAATAACCTGAAAGAGATCAGAAATTTCTTAAAATTTCAGAAAGATCATATACTTTACATGTCTCAAACCTAAGAATTTCCTGGCAGGAAAATAATTGCACCAAACCCAGAGTGATATTAAACCTGTGTTTTGGGTGATATGTCTATAATTACCAGATATAATGATGGATAATAAAATACATTCTCGTGTGTATCGATGTTTTTTTTAAATGATATTTACAAGGCAGTACTCATGAAAAAGAAAGACGGACCGAGCACTTTACATTGCATTACAAAAACACTATTGGAGAATGAATTGGCGGAAGAATATATCGAGATTATTTACAGGATAATAAAGGCAGGGAGTTTCTAAAAAAACAGGTACAGAATTATCTCACAGAGTAAGCATATAAAGTTATAATCATGTATTTTCTATGGAAACTAAAGCTTCCATTGCTGTGAGAGGCTTGCAAGTTGAAACGTAAATTTTACAAGTATATGACAAGTGCCAATACATTTAATTATTCTAAAAGTGTTTAAATGATTGGTAAAGATGTGTATAATTCAAATCCACACTCGGGGATTGAGGTAAAAAACCCATTACAAGTCCATGGTATTACGACATTGATGATATAAGGAATCAGTTTCGCATAAATTATAAAACTGAAGATCCAAGGAGAACGTATCAGAAGAAAAATTTGGTGTTGGAGATGCAACAAGGAGTGACTCTTAGCAGATCATCCACGTTTAACGAGGGTTTCAACACAATAATACAGAGGAATTATTTAAAATTTGAATTAATATTTCTCATCGATAACAACATTTCATTTGGAAGATTTGAAAGGTGAAAAAAGATTAAAGGTTTCATTTTATCGCGAAGTAATTGACACCAGTATACCACCTCCAGAATTATGTTATCCACAGTGTATTGAAACGAAAAATTAAATGTGGAATTACTCATTAATTAGTATCTTATAAAGGTTATGATTTCCCACTTTTAATTCGTGGGTCAAAGAAGGAGATTGGTTGATGGTACAAATGAAAAATCATTATTTAGAAAAAATTTAAATAATTAACTACATTACTTAATTAGTTCCGGCAATCTAAGGAAAGAGTTTATAACAACAGTTTAAGAAAACACACATAAGTTATATCAGTGAGATTTTCAATAATTTGATCAAGAATAAAATACATTAGACCCTAAAATATTAAAAAAAGTAACGAACGAGATAGCTCATTAAATTGTAAGAAAAATTGGTTTTCAGCGTAAAAAGAAATATTTGCTGAGTATCAGAGGTGGAAATCATCTTAATATCTACTGCTAGAGGTAACAATACTATTTCAAGATTGTTTAATAAATCATGAAAGAATTTTATCTTGTACCAACTTCAGTTTATGAATCACAAAACCTCTCGAGATAGTTTATCGGGAGTGTGATGTAAATTTAAAAGGAGGAGGAGGATGCTTGAAGCAAGGTGTTAAATGCAAGATTAAGCTCAGTCCCGTCAGGGAAGTCAACCCACCTGCTCTCACCTCGGTGAAACCTCAGAAAACCTCAGATTTGTCAAGATTCATGCACATAAGAGTGAGTGCAGAAATATAGAATATGTGAAAATCAATGGTGGTATTATTGCAAAGAAATCCTTGGTGAGTTGGGATGAGAATGGTGACCTTCTTACCCCATTACTGGACGTAATATTATTGAAATATTAAATGTTTTATCAGAAAACAATGTGAAATCAGCGAGAAGAATCGAATCTGATTACTTATTCTGAAATAAAGCATTATTAAATATAACAGGTATACTTTTTGATTTTGTGAGGGAATACGAAAGTGAGGACGACATTTATTATAAAGGAGGCGGTGTATGAGAGAAGAATATCGTGGATAACTTATTAGGTGAAGATATATAAACTCTGTGATTGTTATGTTTTTTACTCAGTGTGTATAAGAGTGTGGAGTGACTGAAACGTCTTCTATACGTCTGTAGTGATTCCCAGTATTGATTTATTTCCGCAATACACTTCGCTTTCATTAATAAATATATGATCCCATTATATTAAGATAATAAAAATTGATTATGAGGATTGCTTGAAATATATAATTTATCCCAAGACTCAATTATATACACAAAAGAATTTGATGATATGTTTTTTAACATGAAGAATCTAGATTAAATAAAATATATCCATAAAATTGATATGAGCAAAATTATGGAGGTGATATGACAAGGATTTTAGAGGCAAATAAATGAGGATATTATTGCACATCTGATAATAAACAGTTACAAAGATAAAGGGGATTATCATCCCCAAAAAACTCAATTGTGTTCACTTATCTTCCCAGGAAATAAACAGAGGGTTATTAACTTGAAAAAAAATTTTACTACCTTCTTGATATTACCAGTTGCTTATGTGGGGTTGGATTTGTAAAGGAAGAAGCGATCATGTTAGGGTTCGCAGGTTAAGAAATTTTGTATGTCTTTACCAACATAAAAAAGATATTTTTTTTAACGAGTCTGGTGTGAAGGCGGTAAACCCAACCGATTCTGAATCGGTATTAATTTTATGTTAAAATATAGTGGATTTGGATTGATACATTAAATTTTGGCGATCAGTTTGGTTCCTCTTTTGGGAGTTAGTTGATATTAATACGTAAAGAACTAATTATGACCCACAATGTACAAAACACTTATAAAAAAGATAATTGATTAAGGGGTATTAAGCTCGCTGATCAGAATGAAGGTTAATTTCATATAATGATAAGTGTTCTTACTGTTATGTGTACTACATTTTAAGACCCAATAAAAGAGATGTGAATGATCACAGTTTGAGTTTAATATTGAACGAACCGTCAAGAGAGAACGAGTTTCTCTCCTCTTTCGGTGGATTATCCTTGAAACTCTTTGATACTTCGAGGGTGAAAGGGGGGAGGTTTTAGATGATGATATTATTATAAAAAGTAGAGGGCATGGGGCGGGGGATTATTGTTTCATTCTCGGTGGATGGCCAGAATAGGCATTACCATTCTTATTGGAATACCTTTGCACCGGGGAGTATGTACAAATACGGGCAAATGTGTTGACGATGTTAATAATGTATTGCCATTGAAAATCAGCGAGAATTAGAGGCGTAGAAACATTGAGGGTGTCGGACAGAAGATTATTATCCGGAGAAGTAGAATGATTGAGTTTGAAACGATGAAATTTAATAATTAAGGAAAGTGGAATATTTAATTAATTTTAGTTTATTGTAACTGTCATATTGTTAGTATGTCGGCTGGTGCTCTATAGGTTTACACCAGGGGGACTCACGCCTCGTCCCCCACTTATTCTCATTCCATAACTGATGGGATTCCCAAAATACCAGGGACAAACCCTTATTGAATCTCAATAGGCAGCTAGACGCACCTGTGAAGTATACCAGTAAATCAAGGATCTGATAAATTTCTCGAATTGAAAGCAAAAGTTCAGACGGTCATTTTTAGATTTAAACGAGTCTGGCCTTGGAAATGAACATAAAAATATAAATGAGGATGGGGAGTGCAGTGGGAGACGGGATAAGGCGATAGTTTGAACTCTGGAAGTCAGACCACAATATTCAAATCTGTGTGTTTGTGTTTCAGTTGAACAACTTATAGAATCGAATCCATTTTTTTTATTATGCGGGGTTTTAAATTAAATTAAAACTGGCTTAAGCACTTTATCCCCATCAAAATTTGATACTTGGGGGGAAGAATAGCATTCTTTCGTAACTAATGAGACAACAAGTAGTACTTATTACAGCAGCTGATTTCGATTTGCTATTGAAGAAAGACGAATGGTAAATTATCGAATGTAAATACTTGTTTCCCTTTGATGCTGGATGTGAGTAGTTTTCACGTATTATATCCTGTTATAGTGTCGAATATCGATTTAGACTGGTATTGACTTTTCACCCACATGGGCAATTATGACACCCATTAGGCCGGAAAAACATATAAATGTAATAGTAAGTCCATTAATTATGGATCGATACGTTATTCCGTATACGAATGCATTAATTGCATTGATTCAAGCATGACGGGTAAAACCCCGAGGGGTGTTGAATATCTATTCAAGAAGGCATTATTTAAATCAATAATCTGGCTTCTAATCAAACCACCATTTGATCGCAGATAATCCTTGGAGACCAAGTTCATACCCGATTAGTTATTTATTAAAATTGTTGATATGAAGCCATAGATGGAGGATATATTTTTAAATCCATTATATTTCACATGACAGGATTTGAATAATTTCGGGGTTACAATTAATTCAGGAAACGATTTCTTATATGACTGTAGTTCCCTACCCACGCGAGTAGGTTATATTACGCTACCTTGAAATCTCTGGGTTTGGAGACTGATCATCTGATTACATTATAAGAGTTTTTCTCCAGGTAGAAAACTATATTAGGTGTTGACCTGAGAAGTGAACAGGTCAAGTACGCTATATCTGTCGAGAAGAATGTTATTTGAGAACTAGATATGTCATTTTGTAAACCGAAAGATGAGAATAGAATTTGTCTGTTGTTTGGTGAAACCAATGCGATTTTAAATATAAATGAACTAGAAACAGTGATAGTGCATACGCAGAGTATGACATGATTATGCAGAGATAAATATTACGTTGAAACATCATACGGGAAGATATGCCTCGTATTTGGGATGTTTTGCCGGCAAATAATATAATGAAGTTATTATGAGGATAAAAGATAAGCCGATAATTGTTTCATCATTAATATTTTGAACGATCAAGATGAAAATATGGGTATTGGATTACTATATATGTGAACAAAACACATATTATTATATTTAGATAGTTTCGGGGTGGATTTTAAAACATCATTACAAATATATATGACGAAAATTATATACAAGAGAAATTTCATGTACGGTATTAATCAGAGGAATCAACATTGCAAAACAGCATTGTTGTGGCGTCTTATATGCTATATATTTTGTGTATAAGTTAACAAATATAGCGTAAAAGAAAATTATACATATGTGTTTAAAGATTTTATTAGAAATAAATTAAAGAATGATCAACTTATTCTGAATTATGCATTCATGGGCATTTCAATATGCCCTCATGTTTCAAGTGTTATTGTTTTCTAAATAATTCAACGTGGACTTATGAAAATCTGTGTAAACTATTGGAATTTATCGTACGGTGGGTTGAGACTGGGCGTTTAGAGCGGAGGCAAAGGGTAACAACACTGGTATAAATGCCCTGTGCTGGGTCGCTGTTTGGTCTACTGTAATTCAGTACAAGTCGGGTCAAGGATGAATCCAATTCAGAATCCGTTGGAGGTGTCTGCGAGTGGAGGGATGACAGTATCCATGTGTATTGTTGGATTAATCAACATCATCCTCCTGCGTAAGAGTCTTCTTGTCCATTAAATTATGGGTGGTGGAGAGGTGTGGGGGGGAAAAATTTGTATTTTTGATCTAGAGAAAAAAACCTTGATCCGAGGAGATGAAGCAGGGATTTCGGGATGCAAGTGGGAAGTCAATTTTGAGTTGCTTACACCCAGAGGGGGGGAATCAAAAGAAAGTTGATCCAATGAGATGGAAGTGTCTTTGATATCGAGAAAAACTTGATCCAAGGAAGTAGTGCAGAAATATTGGGTGAAAGTGGGAGTCTATTTTGATTGCTTACAACACCCCCAGAGGGGTTGTAATCCAAAAAAAAAACTTGATCCAAGGAGATGGAGTCTTTGTTACGAGAAAAAAAAAACTTGATCCAAGGAAGTAGAGCAGGAATATTTGGGTGAAAGTGGGTGCTCTCATTTTGAATGCTTACCCCCAGTCCGGGGGGAATCAAAAACTGGATCGAGGAAGTGGAAGAGAAATACTGGGACATAGAGGGTAGATGTGGATGGTTGGGAGGTGTGGGGGGGGAAAGGGGAAAATCTTTATATTATTGATATCGAGAAAAACTTTGATCCGAGGAGATGAGGCACATGAAATTCAATAAAAAATCGAAAAAAATCGGAAAAAAATTCGGGGAGAGCGGGGGCGATCCGGGACGGACGCTGCAGAGGCACATGCAGAATCATAAGAAACATAGAAAGGAGGAACACTGCAGGAGGCCTGCTGGCCCATTATAGGCAGGGTCCTTTTCAAATTCATCCCCACTAACCAAAACATTTGCCCTACCCAAATTTTCAATGCCACCCCAAGAAATAAGCCTGATGTGAAAAGTCCCAAACTTCCAAATCCAACCACCTCCCCATCATGTACTTATCCAACCTAGAATTTTGAAAAACTTACCCAAGGTCCAGCCTCAATAACCCAATTGGTAGACTGTTCCACTCATCAACTCCCTTATTTCCAAAACCAATACTTTCCGTTGTCTTTCTAATCTAAATTATCTAATTTTAAATCCATTACTGCGCGTTTTCTCTTGGAGAGACATCCTCAAGACCTTATTAATATCCCTTTATTATACTAATCATCACTTATACACTTCGATAGGTTCTCCCCTCATTCTTCGTTCTAACAAGGATGTAACTTAAGAGTCTTCAAATCTTTCTTCTAAGGAGATTTCTGATGCTATGTATTAATTTAGTCATCCTACGCTGAATGTTTTAACGAATTTATTCCATTTTTGTAATACGGAGACCAGAACTGAGCTGCATAACCCAAGGTTAGGCCTTACTAATGATGTAATAAAGCTGCAGTACGACCTCTTGACTTCTGTTTTTTTACACTTCTGATATAAATCCCAGTAATCTATTTGCCTTAATTACGTACCTTGGGCATTGCTGTTTTGGTTTAAGGTTGCCTGCTCACCATAACCCCCAAGTCCCTTTTCGCATTCTGTATGGCTAAGTTCTAACATCATTATTTATAAGTACTAGGGTTATGGGCACTCCCAAGCTTCAGAACCTTGCATTTATCTACATTGAACTGCATCTGCCACTTTTCTGACCAAGAATAGGTTTTGTTAAATCCTCCTGATTTCCCTAACATCTACTTTGAATCAATTATCCTACCTATCTTTGTGTCATGGGCGAATTTGCTCATATCACTAGTAATTCCCTCATCAAGATCATTGATATATATTATAAATAACAACGGCCCAAGACTGATCCCTGTGGAACGCCACTTGTTACAGATCCCCACTCGGTTTTAAACCCCTTTTAAAGGGACACTCTCTGCTTCCTGTCAGTGAGCCATGACTCGATCCACAGAGCACTTTTCCCCCAATGCCATGAGTTTCCACTTTCTTAACAGTCTATGGTGCGGAACTCTATCAAAAGCCTTACAAAATCTAAGTAAATAATATCAATTCTTATTGTGGTCAACACCTCAAAAGCTTTACTGAAGAAAGTTAATAAATTAGTTAGACAAGACCGGCCCTTGTAAAACCCCTTGCTGATATCATTAATCAAGCTATGCTTAACGAGATGGTTTTCTATAATCTCAGCTATAATTGACTCTAAAATTTTGGGCCTACAATTGAGGTCAGGCTTAGGGGCGGTAATTTGACGGTAACGACTTGTCCCCTGTTTAAAAATAGGATTTTACATTAGCCATCTTCCACAAAATCAGACACTACACCTGTTTGAAGAGATAAATTAAAAATATTAGTTAATGGTTCACAGAGTTCCATTTTGCTTTCCCTTTAAGAACCCTTGAAAAAACCTCATCAGGACCCGGCGACTTAATTTTGCTTCAGTCTGTCTATCTCCCTCACAACCATCTCACTAGTGACTGTGATGTTAACATAATTTATCTTCTTCTAGCCCACTGAAAAAATTTAAAATTTACTGGAATATTGTTAGTGTCTTCCTGTGTAAAAACTGAGAGAAAAAAATTTTATTTAAAATCAAGCACATTCATTCTCATTGTCAGTAAGGTGCCCATATTTTTATTTTTAAGGGACCTACTTATCTCTAACTTTTGTTCTATAGACCTGGAAAATCTTTTTGGGTTAGTTTTAGAACCCCCTAGCAACTTTAATTTCATAGTCCCTTTTAGCTTTTCTTATCCCCTTTTAATGCCCCCTCTTAATGTCAATATACTGATTCTAAGAGACCCTCACCTCTTTTTGATACGCCTATAAATTCCTTTCTATGCCCTAGTAGATATTTGAGCCTATTATTATCCATTTTGGGTCATTTCCCATTGATCTAATTTCTTTATATGGGATAAACGCTCTTTGAGCAGCATGTATAGTGTTCAGAAAACTGTCATATTGGTAGCTCTCTTTGTTAAACCCCCAGTCAACAGATGAAAGTGTTCTCTAAGCCCATCGTAATCTGCTAAGCGAAAATCTGGGGCTGTTACTGAGTTATCGCTACTATCGTAGTTCCATTCAATGCTAAATGTAATTGATTTGTGGTCGCTAGCACCCAGTTCCTCTGAAATTCAAATTATTAACAAGGGATTCATTGTTTGCCATAACTAAGTCAAGCAGGTTATTTCCCCTTGTAGGTTCTGTCACAAACTGCTTCAAAAAACAATCCTGAAATACTTCTAAGAAGTCGTACTATTCAAATTCCCGTCAAGAAATTCCAATCAACAAGACTAAAGTTAAAGTCTCCTAAATTACTACATTATCGTGCCTTGTGGCCTTAACAATTTCCTCCCATAGTAGTTTCCCTTGGTCCCTATCTAAGTTAGGGGACGGTATATCACTCCTAAAATCAGTTTTTCATGCCCCTCTGAAATTCAATCCAAACAGACTCTGTATGTGTTACTTCAGACTTAATACCCGTTTTATGCAACAGTTCAAGCGATCTCGGACATACAATGCCACCCCACCCCCCTCCCAATACTTCTATCTTTCTTGGAAAAAATTTAAAACCCTGAATATGACATTCCGCAGGCATGTCCCGACTTTTTGAATTAAAACCACGTCTCAGTTAAGGCAAATACATCAATGTTACCTACACTAGCAACTAATCTCAACTCGTCCATCTTATTCCTAGCACTACGCAATTAGCATAATAAACATTGAAAGACTCTCCTTTCTCTTTACCCTTCCTGCTCATTTCTATTTTTCTACTAAACCTATTACTGTCCTTATCACCCAAGGTCCCTGGCTTTTTAATATCTATCTCGTTCTATTTATTACTAGTTTCCCTAGAACTCGTATATTACTACAAATGGGACTTCACTGTTTTCCTGCCAAAACCCATACCACTAACTATTCTAGTTTAAAGTCCTAACTGTCCCTCCACTGCAGTTGCCAGTTTCTCCCACCCCACACCTAGATAAGTGAACCCCAAACCCTAGCATACATGTCATTTCTTGCCATAGAAGAGGTCCAGTTGTCAAAGAATGTTACCGCATTTTCCTTACAGTTTTTTGTCCAGCCAGCAATTGACACCAATTGCCCTGGACAACCATTTTACTTCCAACTCCCCTCCTTGGCAAAATACCACATATGAGAGGGTTCCCACCCTTACTTCTAATTATTTCTATTGCTGACCTATACCTGCTAATCAGGTCCTCACTCCCACGTCGCCAACATCGTTGCCCCCCAGCACTGAGACAGATAATAGGATTGCTCCCATTACCTCTCATGATGTCATCCAGACGGCTAACAATATCCTCCATCCCAGCCCCCGGAAAGCAAACTCTCTGTCTCCTACTCCTGTCCTTCAAGCAGAACGCCCTATCCATATACCTAACTTGGCTATCCCCAACAACAACAATATCTTACCTTCCTTAATGTCTTCGTCCCTGTCGTTCCCAGTAGTTTAACTCACATTCGTCGGGTAGCACTGAATGTATTGGATGTTTCCACAACAGTTTCCACGGCAGTCTCTTTCTTCTTCCTCGTTTCTACCTTTCCATTCGTCTTCTTGATCGTCAACTTCTTTCCCTCTGTCCAGCCACTGACCAGTTTTCCCTTCTTGACCTGAGGGCTCAAACAGGGGGACTACTACGAATCTTCTTGTTTTCCTCGGTCAATCGCCTAATTACCCAAATTCGCCAACCTCAATTCTTCCCTTAAGCAGTTGGTAAAGTAGCTCGTGGAGGGCATCTTGCTTCATTCTAGAGAGCGCAGCAAACAGGTCGTTCACAGACCAAGAAACACGTCAACAACTGCGCAAATGCCAACTCAATCAGGAGCTACTGGCGGCAGCACTTCCGCACGGCCCCAAAGCGATGCGAACACAACACGAAGCCGCGTGCGAGAGCGCGAGGCGGCGCGGGTACGGGCCCCGGTTGGGCGGTCTCCGCGGGCGTGGCCGCGCGGTGAATGGGGGCTTATGATGGGGGTTGACGGCGTGGTGGGGGGTTGGAGATGAGGTGGGTAATGGGGGTTGAGGCGAGGTGGTCGAGGGCGAGGTGGTCGAGGGCGAGGTGGTTCTATGGTGAGGTCAATGTCCACGGTCGGCGCAGACTAGCAGGCGCTCGGGCAGGCGCGGAAAGTAACCATCTCAGGAGGGACCGGCTCAGCCGCAGACCTTTTCAGGAGGAACCGCACATGAAAAGGGAGACCTGCACAGCCTCATGGACCGCTCAGCCACCTTCAGCACTACTTATAAATATATACTTATATATAATATCTAAAATATATATATATATAAATATTAAATATAATAAATATATATATATAAAATAATATATATATATATATATATATATAAATAAATATAAATATCATTGTGGCATGCTTAACATAATATTTGGATAAAACAGTGCAAAGATTACGGTCCATGTGTAGCATGCCTGTCAAAACAATGGTAAACATCACGATCCAAGTTTAGAAGGGTAATATAATGAAGAAATTTTGTATTAAAAGGCTTTTCCTTCCATCACCGAAACAAAGAACATCCACTACCACTCATCACCCCCTCTAACCCATCGTCCATATTTCCCTTCATCACTCATCCAATATAACATCTACTACCCCTACATCAACCGTACATTTCAGCCGCAAAACCATGTGCTAAACTTCCTTTCCACTATCGTATAAATCACTCTTTTGCACCATCAACACCTCCACACCATTCCATCATTTTACGATAAAAGTGAATCATGGATCCTTAATATGAGATTGTTACTGCTTCCGTTGAACTGAAATACTAACTATTGTTGCTCACAAAATATCTACGTACATTCATACTCACAGTAAATAGGCGAAAGGACTAACAAGTGTCACCAGCACAGACATGGAAAGGACCCTAGCTGAAGTTAACTTCCCAGATGACTAGGCCTTGCATGTGATTCAGAAGGTATTTTTCCTGAATATGTAACCCAGTGGCTGATAAATATAAACTGTGCATGTATTTTAATGATAAACTGAAAAACTGTAGCCAAGAGGGAAGGTTAGATTATAATTAATTCCTAGTGTTCATAAAGTAAGGATTAAGCAATATGCTACCTATTTTGGATTTGAAAAGAGTGACAGTGTGAGGACTCTCCAATAACATAATCATAAACAAAAATTTCCTCGCAAATCAAATCCTGGTGACAGAGCCAACTAAATTCTTCAATAAATAGGTCTTCAAGAAAGGTTCTTTGATACTTATAGAAGGGTTTTAGAAACAAGGTACTGAACGGTCTTTTGTAACGTTTAATTTGCTTGTGTAAGAAAAATATATGGACCAATGTAATCTGATACAAACAGTTAATAAACGGTTGGTGAGGGGTGTCAAACCGTATGACCCCATCCCCCCCCCCAGGTAAATAACCCCCACTCTCCTGTGTGGTTAGTAGCCAGTCCTTGCAGAAATCTCGTGAGGCAAACTGGGATTGTCAGTGATTTTATCTCTCTCATTCATGTGTTGTTCATTAAATATTTGTTTCATATAGGCACAATTAATCCAGGTTAATAATTTCCTTTCATGTAAATTCTATTGATATTTGCTCCTTTTTATATTCGTTGTCTTGTTTTCTTACAACTGCTTTGACAATGAGTATGAATCACCCCTTAGTGGATCAGATGCTACTGTAAAAATACATACCACGACTCTGAACACAAACAATGTCTCATGACTCGTAAAGGTTCTTTATCCTTCTAACATGAAGCAGAGAGTAAATAAACTTTTCATTTATTACTGGAACCACTATATGATGTTCATATTTATGGTGAACGTCCAGGTAACCCTGATTAAAGGTTTGGCATGTATCGCAGTGCCGCTAACAATGTTGTATGGTGGTTCAGCTTGTGAGGGTTGTATAATTAAACTGCTCTTTCGTGTATAGAGCGAGTGCTCACATAAACTCTTCGTCAATGCGATGAAACCATACCACGATGGGGGTAGTAAACCCGCGAATCAGAAAGACACAAAACTGAAGACCGACGCGTTAGCACTGGACCAGCTAGACTATCTAGTTGATGAATCATATGTAGCTAGATGGTCCTTGCTAATGCGTCTGACTGTGAGTATGTGACTCTCTGATCGCGGGTTCTAACCCCCAGACCTGTGAGTATTGGTTAGTTTGCAATCGTGTCTTGCGATTTCCGAGGGGGGCCCCGTTCAACGCAATGATATTTACCATCACTGTTTCTGATCTATTTGTATGCTGATGAACTGAACCAGCTTATCATGAATCTCTTGTCAAAATTTTCGTACTGTCTAGACAAATTGCTAAGAGGAAATTTCAGCATCAATGGAGTACTTCAACCTCATACGTGAAAGGCTAACTAGCTCGTTGGCAAAATATGCTATCAAGCACATATTGCACAACAATTGCTTGAAATAGCACATGAGCTATCAAAGTACAATATTGCACTTTCTGCTTACAGAAATTCTTACTGGCGTAGGTATGGAACGAATTGCAGTCAACTAATGTGCGATCAACTGCAGATCCAGTACTTTCCTTCTTCAGATTCTAAATTCTAATTAATGTTGTTGGTTACTATAATCATGGTGGAAGCGCTAAACCCGTAGTATTAAACAGCGCCTGTGGAGAGGGAGGAAGGAAAGGTTTTCAGCTTAATTCAGGGACCTGGAGCATAAAATCTTATTCCTAATCAAGAGCCCCACCATCTCAACAACCTCCTTTGAGGGGATTCTAACTCTAAGGATCAGCAACATCAACATCGCTTATTATCTGCGTGTATCAAGTATTCTAAGACGAGTCATATGATCGAGCGCCGTCCCCCTTTTCTTAGAATAGAGCAACGAGTACTCATTCTTAGCGCCTGAAAACAATCACAGTAACAATAGTCCGATAAAGTGTTACAATTTTTGCAAGAAAGAACATATTGCTACAAATTGCTGTTGTTGTTCAGAAGCAACGCCGCACCCAAGATAGCCTCTGCGTGTAATGTATCATACTGGTGCATTTAAATATGAAAGCGAGCCGTATGCAACATACTTCTCAAATTAACATACCTATTGGCACTATCCAAAATATAATGCCCATCGTACTTCTCAGTAATTTACTTGCATGGATAATATGTATTTTAGATTTTCTCAAGTCGCCACAACCGTTGTCACAGAAGAAGTATTAGCTAAGACATGATATTCAAATAACCAGAACCCTTCTCAGGGTGTTGAGAAGTCCATGAACCCGAATCAAGAGCCGTACCAGATGTGAATGTAACTAAACAGTCCAGCATGCATTCCTAACCAGCATTCTTCAGTTGTCTTATGCAGTCCGAGGATGATCCCTCATTGACGAAACTGTTTGCATGACTATCATGATTTTTTTGAGGATGAACTAGATCAAGTATACACTGACGATCTGCGACTCTCAATTGCCTGTTTGCACGTCATTAGATGCAATCCTTTCATGTCTCATTGACTCAGGTGTGCAGGATCAGAATTCGCTCTAGCCTCTTCAGAGATAGAGAATTTTATAACTTTCTTGCTGATCAGATCAATTTTCCTGGTTATCTTCTACTGAGATTTGCATCAGTGCGCAATCTCTATAGATATTTGCTTTGACCCGTACAATGCAAGCCCGAATCGACTACTTGGTCGTACCATTCTGGGCTATCAACATGAATCCATGATATAGCCAAACCGCGTCGGAATCATGTAGTCTGGATTAGTTCTTTACAGTCCTGTGCATTTTTCCAGTAACGTAACCAAGCAACCAGACACTAGTAACACTATAATCCTTTTGAAAACAACTAACAACTACTTGCAAGCAGGATAGCTGAGCAGCTGCTCAGGTGCCGTGATGCTCAGCAACAACCTTGGGGCAACTAAAATATTCAAGTAGTTGTTTCCTCCAAGAAGTGGACGCCTTGGTTTTAAACGAACAATTTGAAACAAGTTATCGCCTTCTCTTGTTTGATATCACGGGCATTTTGCAGAGAGACGTTTCTAGTTTCGGCTAGTGCACTCACTATGTGTCAGATGTTTTCTTCTCGTGATCCAGAAAGATATAATATAGTGGCTGACAGTAATTCATGCAAGGATGAAGGTATTGTCAAACCATCTTTGCATATTTTCGAGATAAGAAGATCGTATGTTCATAGCAAATACTGCAAGTCAGAGTGACCACCTCAGAGCAAACACGCCGACATGACCTTGTCACTACTACATCCTGTTCAGGTAGGGGACGTGTTGTCACCATACCAGTAGGTTGGTGCTCTTTCTCTTTCTCCGGGAAGAACCGTTCTGTTGCCAACTGTGAGGAAAAGATTCGCTCCTAACTGACTTTCCGCAGATGAGTTTGAATTTGTTTGTATGTGTTTAAACAAATTTACTGCCCCATAGTATTTCACTGTTAAACATGGAAACCAGGCCTATATATACCTACGTACAAACTACCTTTCACAAATTTCTATAACGAAGGTTAGTCAACCCAGATGCTAGATGACAAAGTCATTGCTCAAACAAATTAACCGTGGAAATCGCGCCTGATGATTTTATCATTCATGAAAGATGGTACTTGGCCTAAAGTATATTTATTATAGGAAGTTGAATTCTAAACCAATTTCAATCATTTCCCAATTCCTGTTCCAGAGATTTATAATGGCAACATAGTATACAGCAAAGCGTTTTCAATCTCTAGATTTGGTTACGGTTTTGGCAATTCCCTTCTTCATGAGGACAGCCAAGATCTAACAGCCTTTTCCACTCCTACAGGTCATTTCATTTCCTTAGAATGGCCTTCATCATTTCTGTATGCTCATGAACATATTTCGAAGCTCATGGTGTACTTGGATGAGTATTGTCATGGTCCAAAGATTAAGCAATGGAAACTCATCTCAAAAGATTATGTTTGATGGTCGGTAAGCATAAAGAAACCTATTTAAAACATAAAATTCTCTAAATGTCAGTTCGCAAAATCAAGATCCATTTCTTGTCACACAGTCACTCTAGAGAGTGTTACGGACTGGCATATATAAATAACTGCCGTTAAAAATTTTCCAACACCAACAACTGCAGGTGCGTAAGAACCCTTTGGTATACATAGCAGGTGTTCATTGCCAATTTTTTCTTGTATTGTCAGGTCCAATGAGATGGTTAGAATGATGCATCTATTATTTGGACTTTCCGTCAAGAAGGACAATTTAGAAGACTTTAAAAAAAAAGTTGAATTTGTTCTTGAGTTTAACATTTACAAATTTTTAAAAGCTTTTGTCTACACAGACGCTAGTTCCATAGTCATAGGTGCTAGCCTAGCTCAGATGACTAATACCACAATAACCACGCCTGAACATTAAACATAACTGAGCAGAAAGCTTTAGCCATAGTTTGATTCTTTGAAAGTGCTTCTGAGATATTTACAGTTAAGCCAATTCATGCCAACATTTCTCCACTGATTCCAATGTTCCATTAAAAAACTGAGTAGAATATAGGGTGTCTGTTGGGTTACGACTGATTAGGTCAGTGATCCAGTAAAGTCCATTATGTATACAAGCCCATAAACCTGCCTTCCCATGTCTGTTTGTACAGAATTCTTACCTTTAGTTTACACATGTGGCAGAGTGCGGTGGCCAGATGTGGCAAGACCCTTCACAATCGGCCCAATAAAAAACAAGGAAATTCCACATCAATGATACCCTAGGTACTTGTGTAGTATAGGAGAGCTGTTCATCCGTTAGGACACCTGAGATGCTTGTTTTTTGTGTCGTGCAACTGCTGGTATAGCATTGAAAAGCTTATTATTGCTGTGTAAATGTTATCATAATTCATGAAGTAACTCTACCATTCGTGTTTGAATGGAAGAGTACTTCACAGTATCAAGGCCCTGTCGTAGGATTAGTCATCCAAATTAACTAGCTTTTAATTATCTGCACAGTTGGGGGCAACTCATGGCACCGACTTCACTCGCGCACAAGATTTTTTGTAACTGTCGGGTAGGCAGAGGCACTCATGTTGGTGGAATAAATGCCCGTTTGTCACCAGTTAGTAGGTTTGACATGTGATGTAAATGCCTAGCTAAATTAATCTAACTAACTTAGCTTAAATACATAAACTTAGTAGTGTCAAATACATTAGCCTCATGGAACTTCATTACTTAGATTATTCCTTATAAATAAAATGGAAAGGGAAATGTTGGCACACGCTCATATGAATAGGGTTGTACTGCTCTTTCCCCTTTACCGCTTACCCCCAACTTTAGAGGTTTAAACGGCTCTGGAAATCAAAAGCTGATATTTCCACACAAGGGGGGAGGAGGGGGGTTGACCTGGGTCAAACAAGGTCATGGATTATAGATCCCTTTCCATACGTTGTTGAGCTCTCTTCACACCTGCTGTGTGACGCAAGGCTTGGGGTCTCTGTCGGGGGCATAGCTCTTGTGACAATTTAATGTAAGTGCACTAAACTGTCATGGTCCAGCACACACTGTGCCGGTGTCCTGGTCACACAACAATGCTTTCCCCAAGATTTTAGGGTAGTTGTATGGGTTGCTTCGAAGAGATGGTATCCTCCCAAGTCTGATTGAATGGGCCAGACCGGTTAGGGCTGTGCAAGGAAGTCTGCGAGAATCCCAACGTGATAAACAATGCCTTAATTGTGTGTTGACATTCTGGGTGACCTGGGAAATCCATTAGTACTGGTGTATTTGGTGCAGAGTAAAAACGGACGCGCCGTGTAACACGCGTACGTGGGCGTCATTAATCAGATCCGTCAACCAATGCTGTTTGGGTATTAAGATAAGAGGTACTGTATTTCCTGGTAAGGAAGAAACACAGTACCTACCTACCTACCTACCTACTCTACACTAAATACACCAGACCTACTGGAGGGCATCCAGAGTATCAATACATAACACAGTTTAATTACACAGCCCTCACAAGCTGAACCACCAAACACATTGTTAGCATCACTGCGAATACATGCAAACCATTACGGTCATGAGACATGTTATGTATATTAACAGTAGCATCTGATCCACTAACGGGTAATTCATACATAGTCATAGCAACTGTAAGAGAAACAAAAGATAACGAATATAAAAATGAGGCAAAAACTATAGAAAATACATAAAAACAAAGTAATAGTACTGACTTAATTCTACGTATATAAAACAGATTTAATGAGCACAATGAATGAGAGAGAGAGATAACTCGCTGGCAAAACCCACGTCTTGGTCATTATTATGATTATTAATAAATTAAATAGAAACTAAGAAAATTCCTTTTCCTCTCCGAGTGAAGACCTAGACATACTAAGTTTATTTAGTTACGAAAAGCACTATAACCCAGGGACCAACTGACTATGTTCGTAACAATCTTCACATCGACTGCAAACAGGGACACCTCTCAGCCTATCCATTCCATCAGTCATTCACTCATACCAGAAGCAGCACCGGTCCTAGGATTGATCCTTCGTGGAACCCCGCTCGTCACAGGCGCCCACTCTGACACCTGTGTGTTTGTGTGTGTGTTCGCACGTGCGCGTGTTACTTATAAGCTTGCCTATATGAGATTGTAGATATGGAGTCTTAGCTGGAACATTATCAGTAAATAATTTGGGGAAACGGAAAGTGGTTGGTACGAACCCATCGCGAATTTTAAAAAGGAGCGGACGGAACCATGCTCATATCTGGAGAATTTTCAACCATTATGTTAAATTACACTTCAAAATAACAATCACTGTACTGTTATTGAGAAGCGAAGCGGTAATCTTGGAGCTACTATATTAAATCACTATACTATTTAAGGAGAGGCGCTGACCCATAGATGTCACACAGCAACTGTGGAACGGGAGTTCATTATTAAAAGGAAAACAATACCGGAAAGTAGATGACTAAGGCACATGCGTAAAAATATATTGTGGAATCTTAAGAGAGTTTATGTGTTAGGAGATCGTTACTGCTTTCACTGTCGAAATGAAATAATAATTATTGTGGCCTTACAAATATCTACGTACATTCTTTATTGGACAGTAATGGGCGAAGGACCTACAAGTGTCACCATGCACGGATTGCAACTAACTTGCATATGGAGACTGACCCTAGCTGAAGTTAAATCCCAGATGGCTTGCCTTTCCTTGGTTGATCCTTATGGTATTTTTCTCGGAATATGGATGTGCTGATAAAGACTGGTGCATGTTATTAATGATAAATTAAAAAATCTGTACTTAAATCCACCTTCTCATATTTTACACTACAAGTAGAATACATCTACCATTTCTCATTAAAACATCACAGTACTAGGTCAAGTATTTACAAATGGCTGTGAGCGAGTCACGAAATATTAGTATATGTACATGCACAGGCGTTGCCAAAAAACTCGAAAAC
>NC_069493.1:15458530-15474583 GCF_026875155.1 Cherax quadricarinatus | reverse complement strand
GTCTGTCCAGATCCCTTTGTAGTCCTGCCTAATCCTCATACGTTTGAATTCTTCGCATTATCTTTGTTACACCCTTTTATTCATTTTAAGTAGACTGTTTCTACTTGTTATTATCACAATGGTATACTTTTACATGTTATTTTTGCTATTTAACTTAATATTATATTCAGGAGTAATTCCATTAGTAGCTAAAATGGATTTACTCGACTTAATAATATTATCTGGTCGTATTACTTAGCTTTGTGTATAGGTAGGTTGTTTAATTAGTGTCAACTGCTGGTGCGACCTGGCCAAGCACCAGTAGGTGTTTTGAGCTGCTCAACCCCTGCTCCGACCGAGACAAAGTGGGCTGGTAAAGCCTCACTGAGTTCAGTTCATACCTTCCTCTGGACCAGGAAGGGTCTAGGGGAGTATCCACCTCTAAAACCAACATTCGCCTCCCTAGAAAATCCCAGGAATTTTCGAGAACTCATTGCTAAGATTATCTCGGTTGGAGAAGGCGGTTAAGAAGCTCTTAGAGAAAGTGAAGCCAAGTGAGCAAGCCTCTGTAGTGTAAGAGGACTTATTGTAAAGTGAACCCTATTATAAGAAATCTATTAATGTGTTCGAGTTTTTAGGCAACGCCTGTGCATGTACATATACTAATATTTCGTGACTCGCTCAGAGCCATTTGTAAATACTTGACCTAGTACTGTGATGTTTTAATGAGAAATGGTAGAAGTATTCTACTTGTAGTGCAAAATATGAGAAGGTGGATTTAAGTGATTATTATGATTATTAATAAATTAAATAGAAACCGGAGTTACGTTTTCTTTCCTGTCTCCGAGTAAACCTAGTTTATATAGATAGACTTATTTGTACCAAAGCCAACTAGACCAGGTAACAACTTAATCTAAAACAGCTTTCTCAAACTTCATATCGTCTACAAACAGCACCGGTCCATCTCTTCGTGACCCCCCTCACAGGACCAAGCAGACACCTGGTTCTAGGGACTGTTCCGTTCGTTGGACCCCCTATTTGTCTCACATGGGTGCACGGTCGAACCTGTTGTGTCCGCTCTCGTTGCTGTGACCTTCTGCTCCGTCTGGTTTTCGAACCTGTGTTAAGTGTGTATGGTTCCTGTGCTATACGTGTATTTGTGCTAGGTGTTTCCCTGCCTACACTCGCGAAGAATTCTCTATTCATCGAACCATTTGTTCTCAACTTCAATGGCTCTTGTTTGCTGTTCCAGTCCCTGAACATGCTTGTCACCTGTTATTCACCAGTATTAATGTTATAGTCCGGAACAGTCTTGCTCAGATACGCCATGCCGATTTCCTTATATCTTAAGGCATCCCTGGAGACACTGACTAACTTGTGAAACTTGTCTACCTAGTTTTGAATTTAAACTCGGGTTCCTAACAGTGTATGTTGTTGAGTTCCAAGGCGGGTATCTTAAGGCTTCTATGATGAATTGAAGTGATCTTAGCTGATATTACAGAATGACGGGACCGATGCACACAGCATGTGGAAACGGCAGTTCCAATTTAAACAAGAGGATGGAACCATCTCATACGGAAGATATTACCTAAGGCACATACCTTAAAATACATCATTATTTTGGAAGGAACATTATTTGGAGTTTTTAATAAATGATTTAAGGAGGCCATGCCATAATGCAAACATCAACTTGGACGGTGTTCATTATAAATGAATCTACCGGAACGTAGATGATGCAATGCGAAATATATTGTGGAATCTTAAGGAATTGTGTTAGAATCGTTACTGCTTTCACTTGTCGAAATGAAATAATAATTATTGTGGCCTTACAAATATCTATGTACATTCTTTATTGGACAGTAATGGTCGAAGGACCTGAAAGTGTCACCATGCACGGATTGCAACTAACTTACTCGCATATGGAGACTGGACCTAGCTGAAGTTAAATCCCAGATGGCTTGCCCTTCCTTGGTTGATCCTTATGGTATTTTTCTCGGAATATGGATGTGCTGATGAAGGCTGGTGCATGTTATTAATGATAAATTGAAAAATCTGTAGTAAAGGCAAGCCGTGGGTTTTGCCAGCGAGTTATCTTCTCTCTCTCTCTCTCATTCATTGTGCTCATTAAATCTGTTTTATATACATAGAATTAAGTCAGTTATTACTTTGCTTTTATGTATTTTCTATAGTTTTTGCCTCGTTTTTATATTCGTTATCTTTTGTTTCTCTTACAATTGCTATGACTATGTATGAATCACCCCTTAGTGGATCAGATGCTACTGTTAATATACATAGCATGTCTCATGACCGTAATGGTTTGCATATATTCGCAGTGCTGCTAACAATGTGTTTGGTGGTTCAGCTTGTGAGGGCTGTGTAATTAAACTGTTATGCATTGACACTCTGGATGCCCTCCAGTAGGTCTGGTGTATTTAGTGTAGAGTAGGTAGGTAGGTAGGTAGATAGGTAGGTACTGTTTCTTTCTTACCAGGAAATACAGTACTTCTTATCTTAATACCCAAACGGCATTGGTTGACGGATCTGATTAATGACGCCCACGTACGCGTGTTACACGGTTCAGTCAGTTATACTCTGCACCAAATACACCAGTACTAATGGATTTCCCAGGTCACTCAGAATGTCAACACACAATTAAGGCATTGTTTGGTCACGTTGGATTCTCGCAGACTCCTTATCACAGGCCCTAACCGACGCCCATTCACTCAGACATGGGAGGCACAGCCAGCTCCTTCGAAGCAAACCCTTACACACTACCCTAAATCAAGGGGAAAACATTGTTTGTGACCGAATGCCCCCGGCACAGTGTTGCTAGAGGACCACAGAAGTTTGTGCCATACTTACACTAAATTTGTCCACAGAGAGCTATGCCCCCGACAGAGACCCACTTGCGACAAAACCGCAAGGATGTGAAGATTAGCTCAACAACATATCAAGAGGCGCTATAATCCATGACCTTGTTTGACCAGGTCAACCTCCCCCTCCTCCCCCCCCTTTGTGTGGAAAATCATGCAGCTTTTGATTTCCGCGAGCACGTTAAACCACCCTAAGTTGGGAAGAGGTAAAGCGAAAAAAGAAGCAGATCCCATCTATTCCTATGAGCGTGCCACATTTCCCTATCCTTCTTGATTTATAAACTAATCTAGAATAAGTTTCCATAGGCTAATGTATTATCCACTCTACTTAGAGGTAGTTAAGCTAAGGTTAGAGTTAATTAAATAGCTTAGTATTTACATCACCTCTTACAACCGACTCAACTGTGAACCAGCGGGCATTTATTCCAACCAACCATGTGTGCCTCAGCCTACCCCGACCGTTAATCGAAAAACTTGTTGCGCGAAGGCTGGAAGTATGTGACCAATAGTTGCCCAACTCTGTCAGATCAATAAACAGCCTAGTTAATGAAGGATGACTTACCCTACGACAGGCCTTGATACAGTGAAGTACTCTACCAGTCAACGAATGTAGAGTACTTCGTGAATAGATAGCTTTTTTTGCTGTGTGAAATGTTATTCTCACTGCTATACCAGCCAGTTGCACGACACAATAACTAGCCAGCTCAGGTGACCCAACGGATGAACAGCACTCCGATACCTACACAGTACCTTAGGTTATCATTGATTGCATTCCTTTATTTAATTGGGGCCGATGTGAAGGGTTTTGCCCACATCTGGCCCCCAAGATTCAGCATATCTGCAGCTGGCTCACCACACACTGCCCCATGTTTAAACTAAATGTAATAAAGTCAGACAAACAGAAATGGAAGTGCAGGTATCTTGGCTGAATACCATAATTGACTTTACCTGGATCACTGACCTAATCAGGTCATAACCCACAGACAGCCCTCAATCTACTCAGTTTTTTTCTGGAACATTGGAATCAGTTGGAGAACATGTTAAGACATGAATTCGCTACTGGTAAAGATCGCAGAAGCACGTCAAGATCAAACAATGGCTAAAGCTTTCTGCTCAGTTATGGTATAATTGTGTCTGACGCCGTGTTATTTTTGGTATTAGTCATCTGAGGCTAGGATAGCACCTATGACTATGGAACTAGGCGTCTGTTGTCAGACAAAAGCTTTTAAAATTTGGAATACCTCAGGACAGAATTCCAACTTTTTTTTTAGTCTAAATTTCCAATCTTGACGGAAAGTCAAATAATAGAAGCATCCTTCCTCACCATCTCATAGGACCTGCAATAGATGAAAAAAATTGCAATGAAAACCGCTATAGACACCTGCTATGTATACAAAAGCTCTTACGGCATCAGCAGTTGTGGTGTTGGAAAAAATTTTGAACAGCGTTACTTTAACAAGAGTCCGTATCCGTAACCTCTCTAGAAGTGACTGTGACCAAAAACTTGATATCTGATTTTGCGAACTGGACTTTATAGATTTTAATGTTTAAATAGGTTTCTTAAAGCTACAGACCTCAAGCATAATCTTTTGAGATAGTTTCCACTGCTTAAAATCTTGACATGAACAAACACATCCTCCAAGTACCCATAGGCTTCGAAATATGTTCATGAAGCATACAAGATGATGAAGGCAATTCTAAGGAAATGATAATGACCTGTAGGAGTGCATGCTGTTAGATCTTGGGCTGTCCCTCAGAAGAATGAATTGCCAAAACCCTTAAACCAATCTAGAGATGAAAACGCTGTGCTGTCTCCTATGTTACATTATAAATCACCTGGCACAGGAATTGGAAATGAATCTGAAATGTTTTAGAATTCAACTTCTAAAATCAATTACTGGCGCCAAGTATCATCTTTCTTGAATGATAAAATCACAGGCGCATTCCACGTTAAATTTGCTATGAGCAATGACCATCGTCATCAAGCATCTGGTTGACAAACTCTTCCCGTTTAAGAAATTTGTGAAACGGTATTTTTGTACGTATTATAATATAGGCCTGGTAACCATGTTCAAGTGAAATACTATGGGCAGTACATTTGTTAAAACACATTCAAAGTGGGGAAAAACAAATTCGTGACTTCATCTGGGGAAAGTCCAGTAGACTGAGATCTTTTCTCTACCGTTGGAACAGACGGATTCTTCCGGGAGAAAGAGCACCAACCTACTGGTAGGTGGACAACGTCCCCCTACCTGAAACAGGATATACAATGACCAAGGTCAAGTGGGTGCGTTGTTTGCTCTGAGGTTGTTCACTCTGACAAGCAGTATTTGCTATGAACACATAGAATCTTATATCCTACAATAGGCAAAAATGGTATGACAAACCCTTCATCCTGCATGAATTACTGTCAACCACTATATTAATATCTATCTGGATCAACGAGAAACATCCTCACACCTAAGTGAGAGCACTAGCCGCAACAGAAAACGTCTCTGCAACCCTGCCCCGTGACCAATCAACAAGAGAAGGCATAACTTGTTTTCAAAATAGTCGTTTTACCGACAAGGTCGACCACTTAGTAGGAACTACTACTTGAATAATTTAGTGCGCCCAGGTTAGTCAGAACATCCGCTGGCAACCTGAATCAGCTGCACACTATTCTGCTTGGCAAGAAGTTTTTAGAGTTGGTTTTCCGCACACAGGATATATAGTGTTTTACTAGTGTCCTGGTTGCTTGGTTACGTTTACTGAAAATGCACAGGACTGAAAAGACCTAATCCAGACTACATGCTCGAAGCGGTTTGGCACATCTTGGATTCAAGTTGAAGCCCCAGAATGGTGCGACCAAGATAAGTCGTTCGGGTACGCATTGAAACGGTCAAGCAAAATATAATTAGAGTTGCGCAATGAGAAATCTCAGTAAAAGATAACCAGGAAAATGGATTTGATTCAGCAAGAAAAGTTATAAATTCTCTCCTCTGAGAGGCTAGAGCGAATTTTTTGAATGACCTGCACACCGGAGTCCATGAAGACATGAACGAGGTTGCATCGAGCACATAAAATTCTACAAATGGACCTATAGTTTGCATCAAAATGGACGTGCAAAACAGGCAAATGAGCGCAGATGTCAATGAATACCTTATCCCAACAAGTTCATCCTCAAAAAAATCTTCATGAAAGACATGCAGTACAGTTTCGTCCCATGAGGGACTCATCCACGAACTGCATAAGACGATCAAAGAATGCTGATGAGGATGCCATGCCTGACTATTAGTTTACATTCATCAGCTGGACGGCTTGATCTGGGTTAGTGCTTCTCCCCAACCCCTGAGAGGGATCTGTTATTTTTGAAAGCCATGTCTTCAGCAATACTTTCATCTGTGACCACGGTGTGGCGACTTTGAGAAAATTCTAGATACATATTATCCATGCAAGTAAATTAACTGAGAAGTATGATGGCCATGAATAGTATGTATAGTGCAATATGGTATGTGTTATGACCAAGGTCATAATGTGATTAATTTATAAGTATTATCCAGCTTAATATTATACTCTGGTTTCTTTAATATAGCTAACATTAAAGATTCCACTAGTTTTAATCATATTATATCTGAGATTAGGAATATACCCGGTAAATGATGTTGTAAAATAGATATCTTGAGTAAATTTATGGTAGGTACAACCTGGCTAAGGATTATAACAAGGTAGACTCCATTGGTGGGTAGTTTGCAACCGCTCGAACCCTCTCCCCCTTTTGGCGAGTTGATGTCATGAAGGAATTTAATGTTATATGGGAGTTCACTCTCTCTGCTGACTCAGTGTACATAGACTAGCAACCCTCCTAGTACTCCGCCTTTTCTCGACTTGGATAGAGAATTGGGTTATAGAAACTCCTGATCCAGCTTCTGGTTATTGTGAATTCGCTGACAATCAATGTACTGTTATCTTCAGGTTACGATGTTGACGACGGAGTGTCAAGCTTAGCAACTTGTGATATATTTCCATATGCCAGGGAGTTACTTCAGTGAAAGTGTTAATTCTCAATATATGTACTTGCACACAAGTAATGTTACAAGTGAGGAAGCGGTAATATTCCTCTGATCATTATCCAAGTGTAGTGACATTGACATGTACATTCTATTTAAGAGATTTCTTGTTGGGTGGGGAAGGAACGTTTCTGACAGTGATAATTTAATAGATTCTTTATGATATCTAAAGTATTTAAGCTTTTAAATAAAAAGAAAAACATGAAAAGACTGAGTAAACTATATGAGTGCCTTACATTTCCTAGTTTGGAACCATATCTTTTCATTCTTTGAAGTGTGTTGTACGGAGTGCACTAACCTGGCTAAAAAAGATAAGAATATGAACCGTAACATATGTTTATTTTGAGATGTTTGCATACGGCCGCTTCATATTCTAATGCACCAGATGATACATTACACAAGGGCTATCTGGGGTGCGGCGTTGTTTCTGAACAACCCACTATTTATGTAGCAATATTCCTTTCTTGCCACAAATTGTAACACTTTCTAGGACTATTGTTACTGTGATTGTTTTCAACGCTACGGGGACAGGACTGATCAAGACTCGTCTTGAGAATTACTAGATACCACACAGATAATAAGCGTGTTGATGTAGCTGACCCTTAGAGTTTAGAATTCCTCAAAGGAGGTTGCTTGATGATGGTGAGCGGCTCTTGATCTAGGAAAAATTAGATTATGCACCAGTTCCCTGAATTAAAGCCTGAATACATCCGTCCTCTCCTCCCCACAGGCGCTGTATAATCCTACGGGTTTAGCGCTTCCCCATGATTATAGTAACAACAACAACAACAACAATAATTAGTTTAGAATCTGAAAGAAGGAAAGTACCTGGATCAGCAATTGATCGCACTTATAGTAGAACTGTAATTCGTTCCATACCAACGGTTAAGCAGAATATCGAAGAATTACGTAAGCAGAAGTGGCAATATGTACTGAGAGCACATGTGCTATCTAGCAATATGTTAGCAAATATTGCTTGGATAGCATATTATTGCACAACGGCTAGTAGGCTTCACGTATGAATGTCTGAAACTCCATTGATGCAGAAAATCTCTTAGCAAATTTTGTCTAGACAGTACGAAATTTTGTCAAGAGATTCATGAATAACCGGGTTTCAGTTCCTCAGCAATACAAATAGATCAGAAACATTTTGATGTAAAATAATACTCACGAAAGAATTTCAAGCTGTGGGCCAAAGAGTAAATCATTGCATTGCCGCCCACAATCGCAATGACAAACGATTGCAAACCAACCATACCCGGGTGGGTTAGAACCCCCCACGATCATGGAGTCACAAACTCCAGAACAACCATAAGCCAATGGACCAGCTATCTACAATTTGATTCATCCAGATAATGTAGGTCGAGCGGTCCAGTGGCTACCGCGTCTGTCTGCAGTTTTGTGACTCTGATTCGCGGGTTTCTACCCCCATCCTTGGGTATGGTTTCATCGCATTGGACGTAGAGTTTGAGACCACTAGCATCTAATACACTAAAGCCCCCTCAAGGAAGGTCTTGATTTGGTGAGGGCCTTGATTTAGGAAATTGGATCTGTGCTCACAGTTCCCCCCGAATTAAGCCTGAATGCCTTCCACATCCCCCCCCCCAGGCGCTGTATAATCCTCCGGGTTTAGCGCTTCCCCTTGATTATAATAATAATATACACGAAAGAGCGAAAAACTGTCTTTGGCTAGTTTAATTATACAACCCTCACAAGCTGAACCACCACAACACATCGTTAGCGGCAACTGCGATACATGTCAAACCCGTACTCAGTTGTTACCTGACGTTCACCATAAATATGAACACCATATAGTGGTTCCCAGTAATAAATGAAAAGTTTATTTACTCTGCTTCATATTAGAAGGTAAAGAACCATTACGGTCATGAGACATGTTTGTATCATGAGTCGTGGTATGTATATTTACAGTAGCATCTGATCCACTAAGGGATGATTCATACATAGTCACAGCAAGTGTAAGAAAAACAAGACAACGAATATAAAAATGAGGCAAAAATCAATAGAAATTACATGAAAGGAAATTATTAACACTGGATTAATTATGCATATATGAAACAGATTTAATGAACACAATGAATGAGAACTCGCTGACGACCCACGTCTTGCCTCGAGATTCTGCACTGGACTGGCTACTAACCACACAGGAGAGTGGGGGTTATTAACCTGGGGGGGATGGGGTCAACGGTGACACCCCTCACCAACCGTTTCTAACTGTTGTATCAGATACATTGGTCCACCATTGTTCGCATCGCTCCCGGGCCGTGCGGACGCTCCTGATTTTGTTGACTTTGCGCAGTTTACCTGTTTGAGCTGCTACCCCTGGCGTTAGCTGGTGAAAACTTTATTTTTCAACATGGCGCTGCATAGCCGCAGGCGCATCAACACTGCGTTGAGTTGACCCGTGGGGCTGTCACGGGAGCCACGATGGATTTGTTACTACCGGCGATTATCCGTGATACCTACGGTATCGCAAATGAAGAGATATGTGGTGTAGCACTTAATGGGACGACACGGATCTTCGTTAAATTGACGTCAACGCAAATGTCTACGAAGCGGTGGTTTGATAAGTATCAAGAGACCAATTTTATCCGTCAATTCAGCTGTAACAGTACGTCTTCATGAAGTACGCGACATTACACATGGGTAAAAATCAGGAATGTGCCTTTTGAAGCGACTGATTTGTATAAAAGATGAACTGACGTAATTATGGAACGGTTTCCAATGGCCCTCTGCAGGTCGGTGGGCCGCTGGGACCTTATGTTGGAAGGAACATATCATCAAAATGACCTTACACCACCCATACCATCCTATGTTATGTTGCAAGCAATTCGAACTCGAGTATTATGTAACATATGCCGGGGGCAAGCGTACGTACGTGACGCAGTGGGTCGTATGACCACATAGCGGCGCAGTTGGTATGCGTCCGTGGGAATCTCCAACTATCGCAAGCAGCAACAACGAAGAGGTCAGGAAGGATGAGGGACGAGAACAGTCTTAACATAACCTGTCTTGACCAACGTTCATCTTGGAGGATGAGGTAGAAAACACAGAGAATGCTTTGGAGATGCATACAGCGAGTAGAATCACCGTCATTGACATAAAGTAATTGAAGAGAGACTGCCCACTATGGGGGAAGAGGATGTAGCGGCGTCTTTAGTGAAGGCACTGATGTTTTGTTTATCGAGTCGATCGTCAACTGTGTTGAAGGATCCAGGTGCAATTTTGGGATCGGTTTGAGATAACATGTGAGGCCACTAGATGGAATGCCATTGGAGTCAAGTGGTGTCGCATGGTATGATGGTGAATGTAGCAGAAGTGGAGGTGCATCACATAGTACAAAGAAATCCCAATGCCGGTGGAGGGTAGGACGCGAAAGCGAAAGCGAGTAAGACGACGGTGCTTACTCCTGCCCAAAGCCAGGGAAAATGTCTTGGGTGAAGATACAGAGAAAGGGAACAGTGAATCCACAAACAAGAGTTTATCAGGTGGATCCCAAAAAAGTGGGAGGGATAGAAGTGTGGTCAAATGTATAAGTGAAAAGTCTATACCTAGAACAAGGAAAATCCCATACTTGACTTTAAGGTTGGACAATAATATAAACGTTTTTGAGATCTGAGCGGAAGCGAAAGTGGTTTAATGAATTTTTGGTGCGTCTAGAAGTGGAATGGTATTTCACCAAGGACACAATTCAAAATGGATATGAGTTAGAAATGGAGGTTTACGATGTGGTAACAGGAAATATGCGACGAGTTAAAAGGGTGCGTCGCCATTCTGGTAAAGGAAAAAGCCCCTTTGTATACGGCATCGTGAAAGGGGGAGGGGAGAGTGATTAGGGTGGAATGGTTTATGATGGGGTAAGAGTACACATAATTTTTGGTAAGTGTATATGGTCCGGCCGAGGGAGAAGTACGACTTTAAAAACTCATTTTTAACAAGATGTATAGTAAATTATCTAACGTAGTTTACAAATGTAGCAATAATAGGGGAGACTGGAATTGTGTAATACGACGAAAGGATGTGGAGCCTCGAGGGAGCGGAGTTTGTTGCTTGGGGTTCTGGGAGATTTATTGACAGTGTGGGTTAATGGATGTGTGAGGGGGGGGGTGGCATGGTGGAGCATACTTTCAGTAGGACGAGATTATGCGGCGAGATTGGATTAGAATGTACGTGTATAGTGCGGTTACAGTGCGGAGAGAGTGTGATAAATGTGTTTTTTTTTTACGGATCATAGAGGTGTTGTACAAGCTGTAATCTAGAGGGTGTGCCTAGAAGGGGTCCGTCATTTTGAAATTAACTGTAAAGTATATTGAAGAGAGAGAAAGTCGTTGTCTCTGTTGGGCATATGTGGGACCGCTTGATGTTGAGCACCTGGAGATGTGGCTTTGTTACTTGGAGGGAAAACGATAGCAAAAAGCGAATAAAGGAAATATTATATAAGTCCAAGGGGTGAGATATAATCAGTTACAGTATGGTTTCCAACGATATTTAGAGGGGCAGTGCGCGAACTGGCTATGTACAAGCGAATGCTAATTATCCTGTATAGAGATTGAAAAGAATTATGGAGCAACTAAGAAATTACAAAACGAAAGGTTTGATGGGGAAAGGTTAAGGTGGAATCGAAGAGGATTTGTGGGGAGATCGGCCGTCGGCAGTGTGTATGAGGAATCAACAACAGACACGCAAAGCATTGGAGTTAATGGGGTGAATGTCCAGGTAGGTATGCAGGGGTATGAGTGAATCAGGAGTTGACGACGACGGAGGTAAGATGGGGTAAATAGATGCTTGGGTTAACTTGACAACGCAATGTGTTGGAAAAAGTGAAATTGCATTGCAGTCAATCGTAGGTTTGTGCAGAGTAAGAGGCAGATGAGCAAGATCGATTGATGTGGGAGGGCCCGATAACGGAGTGTGAGACTTTGGATGCTTTATTTGGGGCCGCAATTAGTAAGGCGCCAGCGACTTTTATCCTTCAAAAATGGAACGTTTTTAAAGGGTTTTTGGTATTTTATTCATATAATGGAAGCGGGATGGGTTTTTAGGGGAACTACCAAAGGTTGGCTGTGGTCGACCAAGATCCTAAAGGTGAGCCATTAACGGTTAAAGATATCGATCGTGCAATCTCGTTAATTATGTGGGGACTATAAAATTGTTGTAAGGATCTAGGCTAACAGAATAACACAAAGTCTGGGCAAAGTGGACTACAAGGACAATTATGGGGGTGCCGGGCAGGTCCTATGTATAAGTCACGGTAAAGATTAGAAGTTTTTATTGAAGAAAGAGTAAGATGGAGGGGGGGGGTATTGGCTATATATTGGGGAGGCGGCCAAATGGTAGTGTGGACCGGGAGACGTAAAGGAAGGATCAAGAGAAGGCAGGGGTTTGGGGGCGGAAATTATATCATGGCCAAATTATTGTAATCAGGAGGCAACCTTGCGTGTGACGGGGATGGGAAGGTTAGCGTCAAGGTTGTCCCTTCACAAATATTTTTTGCTTGTTTTCAAGATCCCATTTTAGCGGGATAGGTTTGTATTGGAAGCAAATGGGATGGGAAATGTAAGGGATGGGGGAGCGGGCATTGGTTGGATTATGTCGACGACCACGACGATTTTGTGAGAGAAAACGATAGGAATTGCTTCGGAAAAAGTTTTAGTGAAAGTTTTTGAAAAGGCCTTCTGGCATGAAGATTAATACGGGGGAAAACAAGTATATGAATCTTGGAAATGGCACGTGAAGGAAGGAAATGGTTTGCTGAAAGGTGGGAAAGGGTGGACATATAAAGATAAGTGGGGATCGTTTTATGTAAAGAGAAATCAAGATACACCACAAATAAATTCCCTGCGTATCGTTATAGTGATCTGTAGCTCCTTCAGTGGGGTTAAGGCTGGCGAATATAAGTTTGCAATAAAGGGTGATTAACAACGAATGTGCTAATTATCTAGTAAACTATGGCATGTTACAGTAATATTTCTTTCCGATACATCGTTGTGAGCTTTAAAAAGGTTACAAAAAATGTGATTTTAGATCTTTGGGAACAGGGAGCGAATGGTTAAGTAGAGCGGTTGACACACTCCGGGGGGTACCCGTTGGCCGTGAGGGCTGGTCTTATAGATGTCGAAAAGAGGATAAAAAGTATGGTAATTAAAACATAGTTAAAAAAGCGGGAGGGGGGGGCGAAAGAAAGAACGGTCTTCATAGGATACAACAGTGATATACGACGGTATGGGGGGTCGGGAGTTCATGATGGGTGAGGCAATGTTATACGGGTCTTCATAACGTGAGGGAACCCTTCACAATTAAATTGAGAAATCTTGAAGGGTAAAGATGGAAGTCTGTGGTAGCGGCGGAACAGGAGTTTATCCGATGTATGATTGGCGTAATAATTGGGGGCGTTTAAACAAATGGCTTTAAAAACAAAACCTAAAGTCAGAGAAGGTATGTATAGATTTTTTTACATGGAAACTTGCTGTCAGGATGGTTTTATCTATAAGAGAATATACCGAGGATGGGGACTGCCAGGAAATTGGAGGATTTGGCGACTGTTTTTATTCATACGGTGTAGTTTTTTGCGATTGTATGAACTTAAAAGGGTTTGGATGGGGTAAAGGTTTTACGGTTTAGTGGGGGAGGGGGTTTGCAGGTCTTGGAGGATTTGAAGTTTAGATATAACTATATGGGTGAAATAAAAGGGTTGAGAATGCGATTGGGTATATGATTACGGATTATATATATGTATGATGTGGCTATGAGGGAGGCTGACGTGCGTGCAAGAATTAATGCGTTGGCAGCAACTTTTTCATAGGACACAGTGTAGGAATAAAGGGGTGTATGGAGGGGAGATGGGAGAGAGATATTAGTGAGGGGTGATCGAAATACACATTAAGGGATTTATGATTTGCAAAGTAGGGTAAGGGATACAACGGGCCTATTTTCCTAACAGGTGAGAGCAAGGAGAAGCAGTTTATATGGATTATAATTGAGTTTTGATAATCTAGGGGCAATAGGGTTATTGCCCGAGGGTTTCAGTACTACACAGTATCAATTCCGAAGTGTGTGCACTACGATTGCATATTATTATAAATCGTGTACAAATCATTTCAAGGACTTTATGATGAAAATTTTTCAATGAGATTCAAATATGTTTATAGTTCTTTAATGATTTTGATTCATTGGTAAATGGTAAAAAGATCTTTATTTTCAGTTTAATAACAGAGTTTTTTCTATGTAAAAGCACAACTTAAATGGTGTAAATTAGAAAATCGGATAGTTTAGATATTTTAAGATGTTTTTTTCCTTTTATGTATTTATCGATGGAGGCAATATGCTGAATAATGCTAAGATTGTTAACGGAAAAATTTCTGACTCTTGGAGTTAATACAGGTGAATGTAATTATTCTTGGTTGAAATGGAGGTATTATATAAACTGAAGGTGGGATGTGAAATGTGTTAAATATGTCAGAATGTATTTATATTAAAATTCTTAGTTTAGGCAAATGTAGGAGAACTGACAGTCAGAAATATTTACCTTTGTTTAGCACATGTATGAGAACTGACAGTCAGAAATATTAACCTTTGTTATAGCAAATGTAGAGAACAACCGCTCAGAGAATAAATTACCTTTGTTTAACACATTAGGAGAACTGACAGTCAGAAATATTTACCTTTGTTTACACTGTAGGAGAAACTGACAGTCATAAATAATTACCTTTGTTTACACATGTAGGAGAACATGACAGTCCAAAATATTTAGAATAAGGAGAAGTGGGATTTCCTTTTTATTGTTTTTATTCGTTGTAAATATGTACATCAATGATTTAGAATAGTTAGTGGGTTTTTGGTAAATTTATTGTTTGTTACGATAATCATATTGTAGTAGGAATACTAGGCTTAGGTAAATGGTATAACTTATGATAATGGTGTAATGCTTCTTGACATTACAAGACTATTATAACAAGGTGGTTCAATGTTTTTATGGCAAGCAATTTATTGGAAAAAATTTGAACGTATTCTCATAAAGAGAGGGATGTATCAATAGACATGTGCTGATTAGTGTGGGGGTTTGCATATGAGGTTTCTAAATTTATGTGGGTCCATTCTTATTCTATATTCCTTTCTTGTGTTCAGAGCAGAAGGAATTTGAAAGAAAAGAAAAAAAAAATGAAGGATAATTGTACTGTACATATATCAATTCCGAGTTAATTAAGAGATCATTGTCCTCTTCGCTTTCGGGCTGAGTGGACGCACTGCGCAAACAGCTCCTGCTTTCTCTGGTGCGCAACTTCCTGTTTTCATCAAGATGGCTGCCAGCTACCGCAGGAGGAGCAACACCGTGTGTGTTGACCTTGTTAAAGGGGCAATTTACCCTACGAATGCCTCTGTTTTATTACCAACGATTATACGGGACACGTTTGGCATTGAAGTTGAAGAATTACACGGAATAGCACTTAATGGATCATCACGAATCTTCATAAAGTTCTGCACAGTGGAGGCATATGAAAGGACGGTGACTCAGTACCAGGAGAACATCACCGTATCATCTGGTCTGGAGGTACGCCTGCGGGATGCCTCAAAATACTACACCTGGGTGAGGATCCGCAACGTTCCTTTCGAGGCAGACGATGTAGATATCAGAGAGACATTTCAAAGATATGGTGAGGTGCATGCTATAACTTTAGGTAGATGGACGGAGGGAATCTATGAAGGGTTGCCGGCTAGATCTTACACCGTCAAGATGTCTTTAAGAAGACCTATTCCATCGTATGTTGTCCTGGAGGATTTTAGGACACAGCTGTACGTGACCTACGCGGGACAACGAAAGACGTGTCGCCTGTGCGGTGCTTTTGACCACATGGCGGCCGGATGTGGTAAAGCAGCAGCGCCGCGGCCTTGGGAACGGCAAGTAGTCACAGAGTCTCAGGCGGAACCTCTGCCGAAGACTTTGAGTGCAGCAGGCAAAGGTAATTGGGCGGACGAAGTGGAGGGCGTGTTAGAGAATTGTGTGACACTACCATGGCTTCGGATGCTCCCCCGCAAACGGCCCGGGAGTTGAGCAGCAGCCTGTGGGGGTGGGAGAGACCGGTGATCCACAGGAGTTATCTACGCCCCTACAGGAGATGATTAAGTCTTCCTGGCGT
>NC_069493.1:15442967-15458030 GCF_026875155.1 Cherax quadricarinatus | reverse complement strand
GTTTTTCCCTGAGCGGGGTGGTTTTATAACCTCCTCATCCGACGAGCCTCCAGCCCTCTTTCTAGATGTGCCCTCAATTTCCATATCAGTATTTCCATTCCCTTTGTGCCCCTCAGCTTCCACCTGTAGCAACTGCAACATGCCAGGCTCTGACCCCAGAGGCTCTGGAATCTGCTCAATCAAGTCCTTCTCAACCATCAGAATTCTCCTGTCTGTAGATGGGTTCTCCTCCGCAGGCACGTCCAGGAAAGACTTAATCATCTCCTGTAGGGGTGTAGATAACTCCTGTGGATCACCGGTCTCTCCCACCCCCACAGGCTGCTGCTAAACTCCCGGGCCCGTTTGCAGGGGAGCATCCGAAGCCACTGGTAGTGTCACACAATTCTCTAACACGCCCTCCACTTCGTCCGCCCAATTACCTTTGCCTGCTGCACTCAAAGTCTTCGGCAGAGGTTCCGCCTGATACTCTGTGACTACTTGCCGTTCCCAAGGCCGCGGCGCCGCTGCTTTACCACATCCAGCCGCCATGTGGTCAAAAGCGCTGCACAGGCGACACGTCTTGCGTTGTCCCACGTACGTCACATACAGCTGTGTCCTAAAATCCTCCAGGACAACATACGATGGAATAGGTCTTCTTAAAGACATCTTGACGGTGTAAGATCCAGCCGGCAACCCTTCATAGATTCCCTCCGTCCATCGAAATAAAGTTATAGCATGCACCTCACCATATCTTTGAAATGTCTCTCTGATATCCACATCGTCTGCCTCGAAAGGAACGTTGCGGATCCTCACCCAGGTGTAGTATTTTGAGGCATCCCGCAGGCGTACCTCCAGACCAGATGATACGGTGATGTTCTTCTCCTGGTACTGAGTCACCGTCCTTTCATATGCCTCCACTGTGCAGAACTTTATGAAGATTCGTGATGTACCATTAAGTGCTATTCTGTGCAATTCTTCAACTTCAATGCCAAACGTGTCCCGTATAATCGTTGGTAATAAAACAGAGGCATTCGTAGGGTAAATTGCCCCTTTAACAAGGTCAACACACACGGTGTTGCTCCTCCTGCGGTAGCTGGCAGCCATCTTGGTGAAAACAGGAAGTTGCGCACCAGAGAAAGCAGGAGCTGTTTGCGCAGTGCGTCCACTCAGCCCGAAAGCGAAGAGGACAATTTAAAGTTAATGTTACCGATTAACACTCAATATATAATATGACCTTACAGTCAAATGAAGGGTATATATAAACCCCATCAAATACTTATATATTTTCGTACATAGGTCATTTTGTACCCATTCAATACGATAAAAAAGAGACGTATGACAAGGATAAATCTAACATCAGATTCGACATGTAAATATTTAATATAATCCAAGACTAGAATTATCATATTGAAACATGTCAAATTGGTTCTCCCCACACAAGGACGGGGCAAGAAACCCCCTCAATGAAGACTATACAGGCACACCCCTACAACTAACTAAATCCTAGCTTAAGATCAAACTTGTTAATGACTGGACATGAGATCCTAATCTCTCTATCTGAAACACAAATTATACATCCTTGACATAGTAATATTCACTACATGAATGTGTGTAAAAGTATTACAATCCTTCTTCTATATAGGAGTACAGCTTTAAAGGAAAGTATTTGCAGCTGCATGTTTAAAACTACAAAAATACAAGCACCATCCCATACTAACGTACACTTGACCTACAGTGTTTCCTTGTTTTATTTTATTTTTTTAACACATCTCATATTAATAGAAAGGATTTTTTTTTATATATTTTATTTAAAAAACTTTACAGCTTAATATTAAATAAAGATATAAAATGGGTACAGTAGGATCCTCAATCCTACACAACATACACTAACAAGTTTTATATAACATACTACTATAATATAAACAATATAAACTATAACTATATAAACTATATAAAATATAAATTATATAAACCTTTCAGATTTGTATAGTTAACATACTGTGACTGACATATGACAAAGGTTCACAACCTTCACAGTATATAATCAGAGTAATGACCTACATCACAATCTCAGTTAAAAACAAGTACATGCTCTTCCCAAAATTAACCCCTATACAATAAGATTTTTTTTTTATATTTTATTGAAAACTCAGGTACAAAATAGTTATGGGTGCATAAAATAATATGTCAACGAGATACCAGGCACTAACTAGATTTTTATATAAATAAATAATAAAGTCAAAACACAGGAAAATATAAACACTATACAAATAAACAATGTGACAAAACAAGCACACAGAATTACACACATACACAAGCAATCACGTATTATACAACGGGATACTTCATCTGGCATATAACTAGGCGTGGCTTCCGCCTGCCAACACACAACGTATCCAAGACTTAATCTAAGAACTCAGGTGCCTTAAAGAGCACAACAATACGTTAATTTGGGCGACTGCCACGGTGTTATTATCATGGACTAAGAATAGGCATTACAGTTCAAAGGTGGATCAGGATGATGCTACCATTCACTACAATGAAAATATCTAATATAACAAAACGAAAATACACTGTGATATTTGACATCTCAATAAAACACAAATGCCAGCAGCTATAAGTGAACTTATACACTGACGAGATGCACACATTGAAAAATACTACCTCCACATATAGTTCAAGCTCCATCACAGCTTACAGGAAAACGAAAACTTGCATATATACATATATTATTGAAAAGCACACTGCATAAAGTATAAACGGAAATAAGAAAAACGTTTCAACTGTGCTAGGAAGCACACCATATACAAAAAGTACACCAGTGACTTGTAATTGAGGCATAAATGACGAGAAACATTCCTAAAAGTTGTATATACAAAGCACGTAAGATATTTCGTCATCACCGTTACATAGGAGACGCACATAAACTCTGAGAACACAAAACATTCACGCACTTGACAAACACAATTAGACACAGCTGACCAGCCCGTTAGATTACCCATTGAACACTCACAACTATCTCAAATCTCGTAACTCCAAGGCTTTATATTCAGGCGGGAAGTCTCTCTCCCATCTCCCCTCATATACCAACCTATTTCGACATTTTGTCCTATAAATCGTCCCTGCTAACACCCTAATTCTATTGTTACCATCAACGTGCCTCATAGCCCATGACACGAAAATATAATCGGCCACAACATGCGACACCGCACGCTGTACACGCAAGTCAACCCCACCTACATCAAAACTCAACGCCCGGAGTACCAACAAACCTCCCCCCTACCAAACGCAAAACCCTATTGAACCACTCTCATACCATACCTAAAGTCTCACAGAAATACACAACATGAAAAGCAGATTCCTCCATCCCACACACCGGACAACCCCAGTCTTTCTCCAAACGCCTATTATACAACACCCCAGACGGCAAGATTCCATGTAAAAATTTAAAAACCACTTCCCGTACTTGAGCAGGCAGACGCAACTGTTGAACTCGCCTCCATATATCACCCCACGCATACATGGGATACATTCCTTCAACTCGCACCACGACTACCTCCCTACCCGCCCTTTCTAAGGTACATAATTTTACACAGCGCACGTCCTTCATGTTCAATAATACGCGAAGCATCGCATCACACCAAATTAAATTCCTCCCTCTCCACCACCTGCACAGGTCATGATACAATTTGCTTAACCCACCATGCATCCCACCCAGTCGGAGAAAACGACGCTTCACGTAACATGCCATGACACGAGCCTCTAGAGGAATGAGACCCAACCCTCCCTGATGCAGTGGTGTCTCCACCACCGCTCTTGTGAGCCAATCGCATCCTGAATCCCACAAAAATCGATAAACTCTATGCAAAAGACGTTTGACGTCCCTCTGCAACAGAGGATACAGTGCAGCAACGTGCCATACTTTGCTATAAAGCAGGACATTAATGACCACCGTCCTCTGATGCAGGGTTAAATGTCGCGGCCATAGACTATTTAAGCGCCCCAAGACACTATGTACAACCCTCCCCGAATTGTACGCCCTCATCTGATCGACCTCCCACATATAATGAATACCACATATAGTGATACGATCAACCACAGTCCACCCCTCTGCACCCACCCAATCCCCCACCCACTCCCCCAACTCCATAATTTTCGATTTTTCTCTATTAACACACATCCCCGTAGCCTTGCCAAATATGTCAACAAGTCTCCCAACGGAAATAAATGGTATAAAATACCGACACAATGGAAATATAAATACAAATGCAGTATAATGTGATCCTTTATTGACAATGTTTCACCCACACAGTGGGCTTTTTCAAGTCACACGTGTGTGACTTGAAAAAGCCCACTGTGTGGGTGAAACATTGTCAATAAAGGATCACATTATACTGCATTTGTGTTTATATTTCCAAGTCTCCCAACAAAACCCAATTGCTCCCGTGAACGTAATAACACAGTAGTATCATCAACATAACCCACAAGGGTCGGTCGACCACTACTCGGACCCCACGATGTCTCTATTCCCCGCCCACAAACAGCCCAGTAAAAAGGGTCCTGCATACATGCAAAAAACATTTGAGACATGGGGCATCCCTGACGAATGCCCCTGCTCATATGTACAAAAACACCTAACTTGCCATTAATTTGTACTTTAAAACCCGCTCCATTGTACAACGAACGGGCCCACATGATGACCTCATTTCCAAAACCCTGCCATCTCATAAATTTCCACAGAACCTCTCTTTCCACACTATCAAAAGTAGCTCGCCAGTCTAAAGCCAAAACACCACCCCCACCCCTCACCCCACATTCCTCAACAAACTCCCTGATATTCCATGACCATCATACATTGACCTACCTGGCACACCAAACTGACTCTTATGGATTACCTTATCAAACACTTTCTTAATTCTATTCATCAATATTTTCGCATACAGTTTATAGTCACTACACATCAACGATATGGGACGGTAGTCCTTAATCGCTAACGGCACATCACATTTCCTAAGACCAACACTGCCGTACGCTGAGACAGACCTAACACCCCCCCTCCTTCATCGCATTGAGTAAACGAACCATGAAAGTCCGTATTACCTCCCAATGTTTGATATAAAATTCACAAGGGATGCCATCAATGCCTGGAGCCTTCCCCTTACTCATTCCTTGTAGTGCCTCCCACACCTCTGCCTCAGATATAGGGACACCCATGAGAAGGCGATCATAATCATTTAACTCGCATCATACGCCTCTCCCCAAATCCTGTATCGCATGCTCACTCACGTCTTTACTTTGCATCTGGATCTTACTCCAAGTATCGACATAAAAACTTATCCCCTCAGTTGTTGTTAAGACCTGTTCCTCACTATACCCGTCAACTTCATCCTGCACCACTAAACTCACAATTTCAGTCGCTTTTCGCCTTTGTGTCTGACTTTGTAAGACACAAGCAGACGGCTTGTCATTCCACAAAGCCTCCTCCACCCCACTCGAAATGCGCGCCCCATCGAAAACCTTATTTTTCTGTAGAGACCTTCAACAGGCGGCAGCGGCAGCAGCAGCGTCAACAGGAACCTTGTCCTCTATTTTTACTTCTACCTGAGGTTCCCAGCAGCCCAGTGATGACCTAATCAAGACCCACATAACACTAACATGTGTGGATACCCAGAATGATATAAAGCAACTGCAAAAATCACCCAAAAGTTCACAAATTACCAACTAATAGGACTCGTTCTAGCAACTTCTACCCCGCTGCCACTGAAGTGATACTCCACAACATTCACCCAACACCCATCGCCTACTATTCACCCGAAGCCACAGCCAATGGACAAGGGTCAGAACAATAAAAGAAGATCCAGTAACCAGCTAAGGACTCCTAACATCAAAGGTGAGAGCAGTAATAGCACGAGGAAAACTTGTAGTACTGCCAGCCAGGACACAACCCTCATCACCCACCGACACCATCACAACACACGACAGACGACAACAAACATGGCCGCCGCTACAGTCCAAGATAACTCCTTCCCAGTATTTGATGTCAAGAAGATCACCGACCCAGAAATAGCTAAACTCCTTATGATTCAGAACCAAACGATCACCAAACTAACTCAAGAAATGCAGGAACTAAAGGCTAGCAATGCAGATTACCTCAACAAGATCACTGCTCTAGAACATAAACTAGACACTCTAGAACAACAAAGCAACACCCACACCCGGTCCCTAGACACCATCAACACTTTAAAAGACCAAGTCACCCTACTTACTACCAACATTACAGAGGAAAGATCAAGAGTGGACCAACAACTTGCAAATGTCATAATCAACTTCCAAGACCATAATGACCAACAGCAGCTATCTGACGCTGTTGTAGTTAACAGCAAACATCTCCCACCCACAGTCACCCAAGAGACCTGCATGGAGACCACCCTACAGCTTATCAAGGACCACCTTCGCCTTAACATACGTAGTGATGACTTAAAGGATTGCAAACTGATGGGCTATCATGCAGGTAAAAAAACAGTGCTGTTAAAATTCCAAAATAGCTTACAAAGAAACAACCTACTAAAAACATCTATTTCTATGAAAATTGATGTTTACGTCAATGAGTGCCTTACCAAAATGAGACAAAACCTTCTTTATCGGCTAAGAAAACTGCGCTATGCCCAAAAAAATCCACCAGTGCTTTGTGAGGGATGGAAAAATAGCAGTTAGGAAACAGCCCACTGGAAAGAGATACTTCATCTCCACAGAACATGACCTTACAACATTCCTAAGTGAGGCTGGACTAACAGAATCAGAGTAAAGTGCAGATAATACCCATAGTCCACCGTTAGTGTTATATTGTCATATTGTCATAAATTTGTGCCCCCCTAAAATTCTAATACTCCAACTACTTTTAATTGTCATTGTTGTACTCAACGACCATTCTACCTCATAGTCTTAATTGTATTAAATATCTACAGAATCTATCTCCTTTATTACAACTTACCACATCACTGTTCCAACTTATTCTTTTATAAACTAACCAAAACTTGTCTTCAATAATTCTACCTCACTTTAAAAAATACTCAATTGCCCAATTTTATTCTAAATCCCTATTATTGCCCAATTTTACTTTAAACTATATTGATCAAACTTATTGTAAACTCTTTTATTGACCATTTTTATTCCATACTTTTTTAACCTAGTATTTTCAACTACAACTTTTATATCATCCTATCTACCATCTTACTAGCATTTATAACCAAGTCATTGCCATTTTTATTTTTTTCAATTCTTTTGTTTTTATTATTATTTTGCTACCTTAATTTTATCCTGTCAATTTAAATCTAATTATACTCTAATTCTTGTAAACAACTTATATAAGACCTCAGTGCAATTACAATTGAGAGTCTTGTTCCTTCATTATATTATTAGATTAATCACAGTTTTACTCTAGCTCATTCTAGCTCAATACATAGTCAATACCAAATTCACTATACTAGACCATAGTGCAATTACTAGTGAGAGACTGGTGCTATTTGTAATTTGTATTTTTATACTATTAGACTAAAGTTGTTGTACTATAGCTCTTTCTACCTCAATACATAGTCAATACCAAATTCACTATATTAGACCATAGTGCAATTACTAGTGAGAGACTGGTGCTACTTTTAATTTGTATTTTTTAATTTGTATTTTTATATTATTAGATTAAATTCAGTTGTACCATAGCTCATTCTACCTCAAGGCATAGTCAATACCAAATTCACTATATTAGACCACAGTGCAATTACTAGTGAGAGAATAGTGCTATTTTTAATTTGTACTTTTATATTATTAGATTAAACCTATTGTACTTTAGCTCACTCTAGCTCAAGACAGAGACTCCACAAGGGTCATTATTGGACCTTAGTGCAATTACAAGTGAGAGTCTTGTTCTATTTTTGATTTGTATTTTTATATTACTGGTTTGTACCTAGTTGTACTTTAGTTCATTCCAGCACAACACACGGACAGCATCGGCTTCATTATGTGTAGTGGTGACTATACCCTACATGACCAAAATACTCTAGCTATATACTTGTCCAAACTTCCAACCACTACAGATATCAGCAGTAGAACTCAACACACAACACAGGATATAAATAACCATAATTTTAAACCTAGAAGATGATTGATCACGTTGACCCTGATCTAAACCTCCATAATCTGACACCCAATCAAAACCTATTGGAAAGTAACTGCCTTTATTACACAGCATCACAAGCCACCACTATCCTAAACAATGCTAAAAGTTTATCAGTACTAAACTACAACATCAGGTCCTTAAGCAAACACTATGATGACCTCCTAGCACTCCTTGAATCACTAAAGACACCCTTCTCCTGCATTATTCTTACTGAGACCTGGCTTAAGCAGGACACAATGGATATCTACCCTCTACCAGGATACACAGCAATTCACAACTGCAGAACAAACCAAGTTGGGGGTGGTATCGCAATCTATTACTCTAACCAATTATCTTGTCTTAGCACCACTTGCTTTAGTGATGAATATGGGGAATACATTTTTGCTAATTTTACTGTAAAAAACCTTAAGACGGCCTATAACAATTGGTGCCATTTACCGGATACTCACACAAACATCCAAATTTCAGTGAGAAATTAAATTCACTAATAACAAACAGACAAATGAATAAGCACCACCTTCTCTTAGCTGGAGACTTCAACATCAACCTTGGCTTACTAGATGATCAGCCTGTAACTGATTTCATCAACAATATGAACAACATACTTCTCATACCAACAATAACTAAACCAACCAGGCTCACTGAGACAAGTGCAACCATAATAGACCACATATGGACCAATATACTAGCCCCCCTTAAATCAGGGATGATCACAGATAGCACTACAGACCACTACCCTACCTTCCTCCTGACAAACATTAGTGAACCACCACTTGAATACAACAAAGTCTCATTTAGACTCCATGACGAGGCCTCAGTAAGGAAGTTCACAGCTGACCTAGAGACTGTTGATTGGCCTACAGAATTCTCCAAGGCCAATGGTATTGATGACTGGACAGACATCTTTCTTAACAAATTACTTAGACTATACAACAAACATTGTCCTATAAAAACAAAACAGATCACAAACAAACGGCTTGGTTGCCCATGGCTAACCAGCACCATTCTGAAATCCATTGACAAGAAACACCAATATGAAAAGCAATATAGACAGGGCTTAATACACAAAGATATTCTTAAACACTATTCATCAGCTCTCACCAAAGTAATAAAAAAAGCCAAACAACTATACTACTACAGTAGATTCACAGACACTAGAGGAGATATAAAAAAGACCTGGAAAACACTCTCTCAGATTCTAGGGACCCACAAACTGAGAAAAACCAAGAATATTGTCCTAACTAAACCTAATGAAACACCACTACATCCCACTGACACAGCTAACAAGATAAACGACTTCTTCTCAAACATAGGATCTAATCTCGCCAGTAAAATCCCACATACCAATGCCCATGCCGGGGACAACCTAGATGGAAATTTCCCTAATTCCTTCTATCTTGCACCAACTGAGCCCACGGAAGTCATTGAGATCATAAAGTCACTTAAAAATAACTCGGGGAATCTGTCTCATGTCCCACCATTACTGTACAAGCGAGCGGCCCATGTCCTTTCGCATGCTATTTCATTGCTTTTTAACAAGTCAATAGAGACTAGTACCTTCCCGAAACTACTCAAGATGGCAAGGGTTACACCAATACATAAAGGTGGTGACCCTACAGACTTAAACAACTATAGGCCAATATCTAACTTACCATTGCTATCCAAAATCTTTGAGAAACTTACGCACAGGAGACTGTATTCATTTATAACGGCTCAAAACATACTCAACCCCTGCCAGTTTGGATTCAGGAAAAATAAAAGCACTAATGATGCAATCATAAAAATGCTAGATCTTCTTTACACAGCACTGGAAAATAAGGAATATCCACTAGGAATTTTTATTGACCTAAGAAAAGCTTTTGACACAGTAAACCACGAAATCCTACTCCACAAACTTGACCACTACGGTATAAGAGGCCATGCGCTTGCTTATTTCAAATCTTACATTACTAATAGGTATCAGTACGTCACCATTAAAGACACAGCATCAGCAACACGGCGCACTTGATACTGGAGTTCCGCAGGAAGTGTCCTTGGTCCCCTGCTCTTCCTCATATACATCAATGACCTTCCAAACGTATCCCAACACTAAAACCCATTCTCTTTGACTGATGACACGACTTATGTCATCTCTCACCCTAATCTTGCCACCCTTAACACCATTGTGAATGAGGAGCTGATTAAAATATCGACTTGGATGACAGCCAATAAACTTACGCTTAACACTGACAAAACTTACTATATTATGTTTGGTAGCAGAGCAGGAGATGCACAAATTAACATTAAGATTGACAACACTCTAATTACCAGAAATAATGGGGGAAAAATTCTTAGGCTTATACCTTGACAATAACCTGAATTTCAGCACCCATATCCAGCATATAGCCAAAAAAGTATCCAAAACGGTTGGGATCCTCTCCAAGATGTGATACTACGTGCCGCAAAATGCCCTTCTCACACTATACCACTCACTTATTTATCCATACCTCACCTATGCTATTTGTGCTTGGGGATCAACTGCAGCAACACACTAAAGCCAATAATAACCCAACAAAAAGCTGCAGTAAGAATAATCACTAAATCCCATCCCTGGCAGCACACCCCCCACTCTTCAAAGATCTAAACTTACTCCCAGTTCAGTACATCCACACTTACTACTGTGCAATCTATATCTACAGGGCCTTAAACTCTAATATCAACCTTGAACTTAAACGCTTTCTTGATAGTTGTGACAGAACCCACAGGCATAACACCAGAAACAAACATCTCTACGACATTCCCCGTGTCCGACTAAACCTTTACAAAAAATTCAATGTATGTCAAAGGCCCTAAAATCTGGAATACCCTACCTGAGAACTCTAGAACTGCAGACACATTCATCACCTTCAAAACTACCATTAGAAAACATCTTATCTCCCTGATACACCCCGTCAACTAACTTCACGAATACTACCTGGTGGTTCACACTTACACTCCTCACTCATTTGACCATAAACAGAAATATTAATCTCAGTCTTAAAATAATGAATCCTGTGATACTCCAATACTGAAACTATATACTGTGCCAAAACAAAAGCATTCACATTGCTAAACTCACAAAATAGTATTTAGTCACTTAGCCATAATACCAACTTACCTCATAATTTGTAATATTTTACATTTAAGAATAAAACTAAGTATGCCCGAAATGCCTAGCCATGCTAAGCGTTCTAGTGGTACACTCTGTAATCTCAATTTTACTACATGTTAAACCAAACAATAACCAAATTTCTGTAAACTCAGCATTGTAATCCTTATAGAGAATAAACTTTGAATTTGAATTTGAATTTGAATACTTGGATTTGTTCTTTAATAGCATCGATCTCATCCACTGGGTAAACCCCAGATGCCTCTCCCTGTGCATAACATTGTCGTAGATGACCCTCCAGGTACCTCTGAAAACCATACTCCAAGCGAGTGGCCTCCTTACACCGATTCACATAAAAATCCTTAATTCGAGGCTTCACAACCTCATCCCACCATCGTACTAAATCCCATCCCTCCCAGGAGTCTACTCCCATAGACGCCCAGAAGTCCTGGAATAGTTCCCTATCATCCGCACTTTGTAGCATCCGCATATTCAGTTTCCAGTATCCCTTAAAACGATGCGGGAGACCTCCCCATCGAGCCCACAAAAACTCCCCGGGGGTCAGAGAAAAAGACGTTTCAATACACGCACATTGATTATGACCACCCGCCGAGACACATACACCCTATCTAAACATGCTGCATAGCCCCTATGCACAAAAGTATGCTAAATTTCCCAAGTCACGTCCTCTGCGTACATCAACCAACCCCAAACCAGACAACAAGTCACCCAAAACAAGCGAACAGAACCCCCCCCCCCCTCGGTCAACATCTTTACGGTGCACTACACAGTTCCAGTCACCACCTACCACTGTAATTCTGGCAGGGACCTAAAATAATATACCAAACATCTCTAACAAAAGTATTTTTAATATTAACATCATGTTCAGCCGGCCCTATTCCCCCTACAAAACCAACTCTTCTACTACCCCAATCCCCACGACTCGCACCATGCGACCCTCCCCCCCTTCCTCCCAATGTCTCAGCACAAACTGGCTGGTCCCCTTTTATCAACAAAAGCCACTCCCCCTTTTCGGGACGTCTGGAGTGAGTCACATAAATGTCATAACCATCCATCTCAAACAAATTTCCCTACTTATGGTTTTGTTCTTGCAAAAAACACACATCCACTGCAAAACGATTCAACCACTCACGCACCAGCACACACTTTCTGACAGATTTCAAACCATTAACATTAATAGTTACACACCTAACGTGTTAAAGGTGGCTTTCCTCTAGGGACTACCACTCCCTTTTTTCTCTTTGTGCCGGCAACCCACCCAAGGCACTTCCCGCACTTTGGCAATCCCCGTAAATATTACCTGCTGTCCTGGACTCACGCGACCTCCCCCCCCACCCGTGATTCCGACCGTCTTCTTCCCTGAACATTGTCCAGGTAAAAGACACCCATCGGAGTCGGACGGGGTAGCCGCATGCTTCCTAGAAACAGCATCTTCAGACATGTCATTACTTGGAGTGTTCTCCTTGTGAATTTCTGCCTCAACAGTATGAAACCTCGAACTCTCTAAACTCTCATTTTAAAGCTATCTGATCAGCATCATTGCACGTAATTTCCCCCCATCAGAACACAGCACAGAATCAGACTCATGCGATGCTAATAGGTCACTTAACGTAGATACAATGTCGGCTTCCATCTCACTGCCTCTCTTGCTAGAGGGATTTCACGGTTCACATGTTCCACCTCGTCAAGGGAGGCAGTCCCAGGGAGTCACACAAGATGACTCTAGTAAGCATGGCCCATCAACCTCAGCACTCCATGATGTCATACGCGGCGAGGTCTCGACAACCTCCTCTTCCAGAGCCTGACGGGGTAAACCTCACCGTCAGGGCGATGACCACGCCCCAATGGCGGCTGGCGCTGGACACACTGAGCCGCTATGTGATTTCCCGAGCGCCGCAGAGGTGGCAATTTCTTCTCTGTCCAGGGTACTAACGTACACCTGGAAAAGAAAACCTCCAGTTGTATGTTTCGAAGGAATCGGCTGATGCAGGGCCATTTTCAACGTAAATGACCCCTCCTGAAGGCCCTTATAGTGGCCGTCAGACCACCTACCCATGGCGACCAGTGGATCTTCCCATAACGTTCGAAAAACGTCACATATATCAACTTTTATTGGGCCCCAAAAGGCACGTTTCTCACACGCACCCACGTATAGTATCGTGAAACGTCATGCAACTGGACAAAACTGCTAGGGGGACTTGCTTACTTATATCCTGGTACTGGGTCACAAATCTTCTCATACCATCTGAGTGTCACAAAACTTGACAAAGACCGTGTAGTTCCATTCAAGGCGACGCCACACAAGGATTCACATTGAATGCCATAAGTATCACGAATGATTGCGGCAGTAACACATTTACTGATTTGCCGGTGATAGAGCCCTGCGTTAGTTGAATACAAACAGTATTAACACGGCGGCGAAACGCAGTCGCCGTTGTTGTTGATGTTGTAAAAAACTCCTCCACCAGGTTCGGGACTGAGGAGCAACACTGACAACCGCTCAGCACAACGCCTGAGCAGAGAATTTAAACCCTCCCATACAAAAGTACACTTGACCTACAGTGTTTCCTTGTTTTATTTTAATTTTTTAACACATCTCATATTAATAGAAAGGATTACTAGAATTCACTGGCAGTATCATTTTTGTACATGTTCAGTACTGCCTGACATAAAACACCATAACAGCTGCATAAGCCACCTATCCTTGACAGTGAGTGTAATAAAATAACCCAAACCAAAATATGTAAATGTATGACATCTAGTGTTACGAAAGAACCATGGTATGAACCAATATAAATACCCTCCAGGAACAACCAGTTTCACGAATGTATGCTCTCACTAGCTCACCTCTCTCATCACCTTCAACACTACTAGCACAACCTTACACCCCCCTCACAAATTAAAGACCCCTCCCTTGCCCCCCTCCCCTGTTCCCTGAAATTGTGTACAGTTAGATTAACGAAAACCTACCGAAAAACTTGATTCCCCATCTCCCCCCATATATTAATCGTTCCTAAAACCTGGGCCTAAAGAACCCTTTCTGCTAACGCTTTTATCCTCAACTGCCCTTTAATCTGCCTCATTCCCCAAGAAACATGCAAATAATCTGCCATTTTAAAAAACATCAAAGCCCTCCCCACTTCACTTGCAACCCCACAACATCCATCGACAAAGATCTAAGAAAAGACCAACTCCCCCCCCAACAACCTAATAACCCCCACCATCCAGACTCTCACCAAAGCCCAAAGATGAACCAAAAATATACCACATGATAGGCAGTTTCCTCCTCCCCACAGAATAAACATGTTGCCTCCTCAACCAACCCCATCTTAATGCAACACTTGCTTAGATGCAACCACACCCATGAGAAAAAATGTATACCAATCTTTCCTGACCCTTTGCGGTATCCTAACTTCCCGAACTCCCCCCATATGACCCCTCCATTATACATGGGGTATACTGCGACCCCCTGCAATACACCCCTTCCCCACACCACCCCCCCCACTGTGTTTACTTTCAAACTTTTAACCTGCCTCACTGTCAACAAGAATCTTAATTACATCTTCACACTTTCTCAAATCCCTTTCCACACCCACCAGTTTCTAGCATCCCTCATCACCCTATCCACCCTAACACCCCACCCCCCCCCCTTAGATACCTCTGCTTAATATAAAAATGCCATTACCCTAGGCCCTAAGGCCAAACAAACCTAGTCCCCCCCCCGTTTTCACCCATCAGACCCCCTCCTTTGGGCAAAACCCGG
>NC_069493.1:15411599-15442467 GCF_026875155.1 Cherax quadricarinatus | reverse complement strand
AGGTGAAAATGGCAGGTGAAGAATGGCATGTGAAGAATATCAGGTGAAGAATGGAAAGGTGAAGAATGGCAGGTGAAGAATGGAGGTGAAGAATGGCAGGTGAAGAATGGCGGGTGAAGAATAGCAGGTGAAGAATGTCAGGTGAAGAATGGCAGGGGAAGAATGGTAGGAGAAGAATGGCAGGTGAAGAATGGCAGGTGAAGAATTGCAGGTGAAGAATGGCAGGTGAAGAATGGCAGGTGAAGAGTGGCAGGTGAAGAATGGCAGGTGAAGAATGGCAGGTGAAGAATGGCAGGTGAAGAATGGCAGGTGAAGAATGGTAGGTGAAGAATGGCAGGTGAAGAATGGCAGGTGAAGAATGGCAGGTGAAGAATGGCAGGTAGTAGTAGTAGGTTGGTAGACAGCAACCACCCAGGGAAGTACTACCGTCCTGCCAGATGACTGTGAAACAGAAACCTGTAACTGTTTTGCATGATGGTAGGATTGCTGGTTTCTTTTTCTGTCTCATAAACACGCTAGATAACAGGGATATCTTGCTACTCCTACTTACAATTTGGTCACACTTCACAGACACGCACATGCATATATATATACATACATCTAGGTTTTTCTCCTTTTTCTAAATAGCTCTTGTTCTTCTTTATTTCTTCTATTGTCCATGGGGAAGTGGAAAAGAATCTTTCCTCCGTAAGCCATGTGTGTGTATGAGGCGACTAAAATCCCGGGAGCAATGGGCTAGTAACCCCTTCTCCTGTAGACATTTACTAAAAAAAGAGAAAGAAGAAAAACTTTATAAAACTGGGATGCTTAAATGTGCTTTGGTTGTAGTGCGGATGACAAGAAACAGATGATTGCTGATGTTATGAATGAAAAGAAGTTGGATGTCCTGGCCCTAAGCGAAACAAAGCTGAAAGGGGTAGGGGAGCTTCAGTGGGGGGAAATAAATGGGATTAAATCTGGAGTATCTGAGAGAGTTAGAGCAAAGGAAGGGGTAGCAGTAATGTTGAATGATCAGTTATGGAAGGGGGAAAAAGGGGAATATGAATGTGTAAATTCAAGAATTATGTGAATTAAAGTAAAGGTTGGATGCGAGAAGTGGGTCAAAATTAAGCGTGTATGCACTGGAGAAGAGAGAAAGCAGAGGAGAGAGAGGGGATTTTGGGAGATGTTAAGTGAATTTTATAGGAGCCTTTGAACCAAGTGGGGAGAGTAATTGCGGTAGGGGACCTGAATGCTAAAGTAGGAGAAACTTTTAGAGAGGGTGGGGTTTAGGTAAGTTTGGGGTGCCAGGTGTAAATGATAAGGGGAGCCCTTTGATTGAACTTTGCATAGAAAGGGGTTTAGTTATAGGTAATACATATTTTAAGAAAAAGAGGAAAAATAAGTATACAAGATATGATGTAGGGCGAAATGACAGTAGTTTGTTGGATTATGTACTGGTAGATAAAAAACTGTTGAATAGACTTCAGGGTGTAAAAGTTTATAGAGGGGCCATAGATATATCAGATCACTTTCTAGTTGTAGCTACACTGAGAGTAAAAGGTGATGGGATACAAGGAGAATAGAAGCATCAGGGAAGAGAGAGGTGAAGGTTTATAAACTAAAAGAGGAGGCAGTTAGGGTAAGATTTTAAACAGCTATTGGAGGATAGATGGGCTAATGAGAGCATAGGCAATGGGGTCGAAGAGGCATGGGGTAGGTTTAAAAATGTAGTGTTAGAGGTTCAGCAGAAGTTTGTGGATTACAGGAAAATGGGTGCGGGAGGGAAGAGGAGCGATTGGTGGAATGATGATTGTAAAGAGAGTAGGAAGGGAGAAAAAGTTAGCATATTTAGAAGTTTTTACAAAGTAGAAGTGATGCAAGGAGGGAAGAGTATATGGAGGAAAAAAGAGAGAGGTTAAGAGAGTGGTGAAGCAATGTAAAAAGAGAGCAAATGAGAGAGTGGGTGAGATGTTATCAACAAATTTTTTTGAAAATAAGAAAAAGTTTTGGAGTGAGAGTAACAAGTTAAAAAGCTAGAGAACAAATGGATTTGTCAGTTAAAAATGGAGAGGAGAGTTATTAAAGGGAGAGTTAGAGGTATTGGGAAGTGGAGGGAATATTTTGATGGGAAATTTTTAAATGTTTATGAAGATAGGGAAGCTGTGATTTCGTGTATAGGACAAGGAGGAATAACATCTTGTAGGAGTTTAGGAAGAGCCAGTTGTTGAGTTGTGGCGAAGTTCGTGAGGCAGTAGGTAAAATGAAAGGGGGTAAGGCAGCCCGGGGTTGATGGGATAAAGATAGAAATGTTAAAAGCAGGTGGGGATATAGTTTTGGAGTGGTTGGTGCAATTTTTTAATAAAAAGTATGGAAAAAGGGTAAGGTGCCTAGGGATTGGGCAGAGAAGCATGCATAGTTCCTTTGTATAAGGCAAAGGGGATAAAAGAGAGTGCAAAAATTATAGGGGATAAGTCTGCTGAGTATACCTGGGAAAGTGTATGGTAGAGTTATTTATTGAAAAGAATTAAGAGTAAACGGAGAATAGGATAGCAGATGAACAAGGGGGCTTTAGGAAAGGTAGGGGGTGTGTGGACCAGGTGTTTACAGTGAAACATATAAGTGAACAGTATTTAGATAAGGCTAAAGAGGTCTTTGTGGCATTTATCAACTTGGAAAAGGCGTATGACAGGGTGGATAGGGGGGCAATGTGGCAGATGTTGCAAGTGTATGATGTAGGAGGTAGGTTACTGAAAGCAGTGAAGAGTTTTTACGAGGATAGTGAGGCTCAAGTTAGAGTATGTAGGGAAGGGGAAATTATTTCCCTTTAAAAATAGGCCTTAGACAGGGATGTGTGATGTCGCCCTGGTTTTTTTATATATTTATGGAGGGGGTTGTAAGAGAAGTGAATGTGAGGGTTTGGAAAGAGGGTGGATTTAAAAAGGATAGGAATCACAACAAAGGGGGAGTTGTACAGCGGGCCTTTGCTGATGACAGTCTTTTGGGAGATTTAAAGAGAATTTGTGAGATTGGTGGATGATTTTGGTGGGTGTCCCCAAAAGAAGAAAATTAAAGGTGAATACGGAAAGGTAGGTTTGGGATAACAAAAAGATTAGGTGATAAAAGATGAATAAGATTGGGGGGGATATGGAGGGGTGAATGTATTCAGATTTTTTTGAGTGGAGTGTAGCGGATGGGTCTAGAAAGTGAGGTGAATCATAGAATTGATGAGGGGAAAAAGTGAGTGGGCATTTAGGAGTCTGTGGAAAAAAGAATTTTGTCCTTGGAGGCAAAGGGGTAATGTAGAGAGTATGTTTTACCAAGTTTATAGGGTGGAAGCATGGGTGATGAATGTTGCAGCGAGGAGAAGGCTGGGGGGCGTGGAGATGTATGTCTGAGGGCAATGTGCATTGTGAATATAATGCAGAGAATTCGATTTTAGAAGTTAGGAGGAGGTGGGGGATTACCAAAACTGTTGTCCAGAGGCGGGGAAAGGGGTTTGTTGAGGTGGTTGGAATGTAGAGAGATGGAGCGCACAAAATGACTTCAAGGTGTATCAGTCTGTAGTGGAGGAAAGGGGGGTAGGGGTCGGCCTAGGAAAGGTGGAGAGAGGGGGGAAGGAGGTTTTTTTGTGAGGGGTTGGACTTCCAGCAGGCGCATGAGGTGTTTGATGGAGTGAAAGGGACAAATGGTTTTTAATATTGACATGCTGTTGGAGTGTGAGCAAAGTAACTTTATGAAGGGGTTTTTAGGGAAAACAGCAGGCCGGACTTGAGTCCCGGAGATGGGAAATGCAGTGCCCGCACTCGAAAAGGGGGGTGTTAAGTTGCAGTTTAAAAACTGTATGTAAAACCCTTTGGGAAGACAGTGATGGAGTGAAATTTTGGTGAAGTTTTTTTATTTTCGGGGCCCCTGCCTTTTGGGGGAATCGGCAGGTGATAATAAAAAAAATTTAATATTTTTAAAAAATTTTAATATATAATATTATATTTTATATTAAAAATATTTATATTTTAAATAAATTTATATTAATATATATATTATTTTTTTTATAATATATATATTATTAAAATTTTTATATTATTTAATATATATATATATTTATTTATATATTTATTATTTTATATATAATATATATATATATATATTTTTTATAAATATATATAATTTTAAATTTATATTTTATATTTAAATATTATATATAATATTATATATAATTATATATATATATTTATATATATTTTTTATATTTATAATTATTATTTTTATTATATTTATATAATATATTATTTTAATAAATTTATATTTAATATATATATATTTTTATTATAATATTTTTATTTAATATATATTATATATAAATATTTATATTTTTTATATATATAAAATTATATTTTTAAAAAATTTTTTACTTTAATATCATTAAAAAAATACAAAAACAAAATTGTATAGTTTGTTTACAATTCCCAAAAAAAAACTGTTTGTACTTTAAACACTCAGAACAAATTAAAGTTAAAATTGCACCCCGGACTCCTCTTTTAAAATTTTTTAAAACAAATATCACGCTACCCCCCATTCTAGGAAACCAGCCCCTTTTCCCCCCTTTCCTGCTTTATCTCCCGAAATCCCGTAATGTGAAAAATTTCCTATAACCCCACTTAAATCCCTCTCATCTCCCCCTCACCTTCTTATTCCACCTTTGTCCCATAAAAAATTGTGTTAACGCATTAATTCTTTCACCACGTTCGCTCCTCTTGCCCAAGACAATAAATTAAATCCGGAATTATATACCCCTACCGCACTCTCTACCATTTATTCCCCCCACCTATTTCTAAGAAAACCCCTCAAACCTGCAAACCCCCCCCTCCCCACTCCTTATTCCCTTCCCAAACCCAAACCTTTTTAGTTAAATTTTATTCGAAAAAAATACCCCATATAAAAACAGTCCCCAAACCACCACAACCCTTTGCATACCCCACCTCCCATTTTCCCCTTTTAGGAAAAAACCATTCCAGGGGAAAGTCCCATGTAAAAATCTATACAAAACTTCTCGTACATCTTTTTTAAACGAATTTTTCAAACGCCCCAAATTTATGCCAACATACATCGGATAAACCCCCTTTACCCCGTACCATGCCTTACCATCCCCCCCATAAAGGGTTTTCCCCCTTTAATATGTAAAGGTCCTCATGTTTATGATGACCCAAAACTTGCCTCACCTTTTTATGAACTCCCTACCCCCCCACCCCCGTTGCATACCCTGACGTATTTATGAAGTGCCTTCCCTCGCCCCCCCCCTCCCCTTAAAACTAGTTTCAAAACACACTCAAAACCCTCTTTTCAACAGCTATAAGACCCAGCCTCCTGGGCCAAACCGGGGTGGGGACAACCGCCTACCTAACCATTCGTTTCCAGTACCCCAAATAAATTTAAAAACCCGGTTTTTGAAACCCTTTGTTTCATACAAAGAATCGGATATTTTTATGCTACATGTCAGAGTTTATATATAATGGGACATTCTTTGTAATCCCCTCTGATGAAAAAGTTAGTGGCAGCTGTAAACCACAAAGGTGCTTCGTACCCTCTACAATACCACTAAATTTTATTTGTTGTGCTAACTTATATCACTTACATAAACGATCCCACTTCGAAATTGGCCATTTTTCCCCCTTCCAACACAAAAATTTCCCTACTTAACCCATCCCCAAGATCCATTACTTTGTTTTTCCTTATTAATTGACATACCAGAACCCTTTTAAAAAGTTTACTAACTTTTCCCCCGAGGCAAATCCTTTTTCCATTTACAAAAATCGTTGTTCATCAACATATACAACAATGCCGCCCCCCCACCCCTTTCGTCACCCCCCCCATTTGCTGCAAATAGACCTAATTCCTTATAAAAGGATCCTTAAACAGCAAAAAATATTTGTGAAAGGGGAAAAACCTTGACGAGACCCTTCTCACTGAATTTGTTCTCAACCTTTCCATTTCCTGACCCGCAAGGATGCTTTTGATACATTATTTGGCCATGATGTAATTTCCTCTCCAAACCCTCCCATCCTAATTTCCCCTAACGCTTCCCTTTCTACACTATATATCCCCTCCCAATCTATAGCAACCCCCCCCCCCCCAATTTTACTCTTTCTTCTTAAAAAACTTCTATAAACCCCACCTTACTAATTTTTTTTTCCCCGGCACCCAATTGTCCCTTTCAATCATTTCCCCCGGGACCTTTTTATTTTTTAGCTAAATCCTTGAAAAAATCTTAAAAAAACACCACAAACAACGAAATAGCACGATAGTTTTTTGACTGTAAATGGCTCCCCTTTGGGCACTAGAACGCCCAAGCCATCCTTTGCTGGCCCCAAAAACCCCGATCCCCTTTAAAGGTACGAAAAAATTTTACCAAAAACCCTTTTAAAAGCCAATTTTTGAAGATAAAAGTCATGGGAAACCCATCAATTCGGTCCCTTTACCAAATTGCGCTGGAAATAAAGTTCCATGTCTCACATTTCCTTAAGCCCCCCAAAAAAGAATCGATTCATACTCTGTAAACTCACATTTCCCAAAAACCCTTCCCCAATTGACTGAAAATGCATTTCGCTTATTCCCCATTTTTTCTTTTCAACTTAAACCCAAAACATAATTACCCCTCATACTTCATCTCGTAAACCCTGATTCACTTTATCCCCTTGCATACCTACCGGAAACATTCAACCCCATTAATATTCCCGGACCCTTTTTGCCCCCGCACCACCGCCGAGGGCCGTTCCCCAAAAAACCTCCTCAATCCCCCAAAAGCCCCCTTAAATTCAAAAAATTTTTTTTTTTCCTTAAACTTTAAATTTTCAATAACGGATAATTACTTTTAAATTTATGAAAACATTCGCGCAATGCCCCTCAAAATATTTTTGAAAACCGTATTGTAATGATTAATCTCGTCCCTCGTTTAATAAATTTTCCCTTTAAAACGTTTTTTAGCTATGTTTCCCCCAAAAACCATGGCAACATCCCCTGGTGCTTCTACCACAAAACGACCCACATATTCCAAAAGAAAAAGACTATCCTCTTCCTTTAATAACTTTAAAATTTTAATTTCCCCAAAAAGTGGACCCCCCCCGAGGCACACCCTCCAATATCCCATCTATTACAACTCTTATGATCCCAAAAAAACCATCTATCCATTCACCTGCAAGTAAGCACAAGGGATTTTCTTTTTTGGTTCAACCTCGCCGCATAACCCGTTTAATGAAGGTATGCTCTGCCCCTCTCTCTTCCCCCCCAAAACATCCTTTTAAACCCAAACCCCCTAATAAATCCCCCCAATTTTCCCCAAAAAACACCCCCACCTCTGGCCCCCCTCTTTTCGACGTTTCACGCAATTCCCTCTCCCGCCTATTATTGAACATTCGGTTAAACCCCGTAAAAATAGACCCAAAACGTCCCCGAACAAATTTAGTTTTAATACTACTCACCCCCAGCGGGGCCCTATAAACCCCTACTAAAAAATGGGAACCCACCCCCGGTTTTCCTCCACTAAAAATTTCCCCCCCCCCCCCCCTTCACTAGCCTTACTATAAACGGGCTAGTTTCCTTTACCAAAATGGCAGCCCCCCCTTTCAAAATTCCGCATTTCCTGTACACATTATAACCACTATATCCAACTATAACCAGGTCTAAAATTATTTCCCGTAAGAATACCAATCCCACCAATCGAACCCAAAAATCATTAAACCCTTAAGCTTCCTTCGCTCAACCCGTTAATATTTATAGTAAAACACTTGAATTAAAAAAATGGGTTTTTTCCCTTTTTCCCCCCGGGATTGACTTTACCCCCCGTTCGTTTTTTTAACACCTCTGTCCCTCCCCCTTTATGGGAATCACCTTTAAATCCCCTTTATCCTTGGGTTCACCATTCCCCTTTTGCGTACCCCCACCCAACTTTTTTTAAAAGGGGTTGGGAGGAGTGGCACATATCGAATCGATGATGCTCAGTCCTCTTCTTTTCCCGCCCCCCACCTGATTTTGAATCTGAAAACACCGTCCCGATCCTCCACTCTACTGCATGCACCCTTTAATCCTTTTAGACTCTCTCGTCGACAAACCGTCATCTCCTGCCTACCATCATTCACAGCCTTTTCCCGAATAAGCTGGGGCTCCACTACTAGGACCCATTCCTCTAACAAAACATCCATATTAGGTAGCTTCCCAAAAACCTGATATGCCAAAGACTGAGATTTTTCCTTGCAGCGTTACAACTGGCGATTCGACTCCTTTTCTTTGTCCACCTCCCCACTCCAGACAACCGTTGGGGGGAGGTAAACAAGAGAATGTTCTCGTCTCGCCTACCTCGCCCCCCTGTTCGTTGCCGTTACGTTCTGTTGTGCCCGGGGCCCCCTTTGTTTCCCCCAATGGCCGCGATGGGTATATGCCCACTAGCCGACATACGGGTTGTTGCCGCATACGTTTTCACAGACTTGAGTCGAAAATTTCCTTCAAAACCCAAATATGAAGGAAAAGGGGCGAAGAGTCATTTTAAATATATGACTTCCGCCACCCGCATACGGTCCATTGCCCATCTCCCTGGTGGTACGTGAACCTCCCATAAGTACGGCAATTCAGCAAAAAATCAAAATCAGTCGCCTCAAAAAAAAATTCTGATTTTCACCCAATGTATGTCGGATACATCGGGGTCGCACCGACCCCAGCTGTATTAACCCGGGATGAGGTCTCCCGATATTGTCGACCCCCGCCCCTTTGACTCGTGCAAGTATTTTTTGAAGATTTTGTGCCATTGAGTGCGAACCCACTTATCTCCTCATTTTCTAACCATAGGCGCGAATGATCGCTGGTAACAAAAATCCTGTGGATCCCCTACAGCCCCATGATCACTCAATGAGACAGTATTGATTTTCTTCTGCTATTTACGCCATTTGGAGAAAAAAAAGTTTCCACCCAAAAACGTAGGGGGAGCTCAATCAGGGAACTTCACAAAAAAAATAAACAGGAGGTCTGTGCACCCTCCACACAGTCGGAGGCGATTTAGGACAATTACTTTTTGTGACGGTGGCCTCTGTGTGCATGATGACGTGAAGGTTTTTTTTATTAATGTATAATTTTTTAACAAATATACTTCCCGTGTCTTGCAGGGGGTGGCATGTATGAAGCTGTATAAAAAAGCTTCTATAAAGATGTTGTTTATGTGTTTTTTTTGGATTTTTTTGGGTTTTAATTTTTTTTATTATTTTTAATAATTAGTACTTCTTGAAGTGAGGTAAGTTTTGTGACTATTTTAATTTTGCTGTTTTGTTATGTAGGGGTTTAATTAGCTTTTGGGGAGGTATGTTGTGTCTATGTATATCGCTGTATTCATTGTGGTTTTTGTATGTATGTAATACAAGTGTTTATGCATTTGTATTTCCTATGTTATGTAGGAATGTGGTTATGCATGAAGCGTGTTTCAGAATGTTTCTATTTTAAACCATGTTAATTAATGTTATTTTATAGTCTTGGTTATGATGGTGACGGCAGATACAGCTGTTGGGAATAGGGGGGGGGTTGCAGTGTGTACTGTATTCTTATAGTAACATTGTCCTCTTCGCTCTCGGGCTGAGTGGACGCACTGCACAAACAGCTCCTGCTTTCTCTGGTGCGCAACTTCCTGTTTTCACCAATATGGCTGCAAGCTACCGCAGGAGGAGCAACATCGTGTGTGTTGACCTTGTTAAAGGGACAATTTACCCTATGAATGCCTCTGTTTTATTACCAACGATTATACGGGACACGTTTGGCATTGAAGTTGAAGAATTACACGGAATAGCACTTAATGGTTCATCACGAATCTTCATAAAGTTCTGCACAGTGGAGGCATATGAAAGGACGGTGACCAGTACCAGGAGAAGAATATCACCGTATCATCTGGTCTGGAGGTACGCCTGCGGGATGCCTCAAAATACTACACCTGGGTGAGGATCCACAACGTTCCTTTCGAGGCAGACGATGTGGATATCAGAGAGACATTTCAAAGATATGGTGAGGTGCATGCTATAACTTTAGTTCGATGGACGGAGGGAATCTATGAAGGGTTGTCGGCTGGATCTTACACCGTCAAGATGTCTTTAAGAAGAACTATTCCATCGTATGTTGTCCTGGAGGATTTTAGGACACAGCTGTGTGTGACTTACACGGGACAACGCAAGACGTGTCGCCTGTGCGGCACTTTTGACCACATGGCGGCTGGATGTGGTAAAGCAGCAGCGCCGCGGCCTTGGGAACGGCAAGTAGTCACAGAGTCTCAGGCGGAACCTCTGCCGAAGACTTTGAGTGCAGCAGGCAAAGGTAATTGGGCAGACGAAGTGGAGGGCGTGGAAGAGAATTGTGTGACGCTACCAATGGCTTCGGATGCTCCCCCCGCAAACGGGCCCGGGAGTTGAGCAGCAGCCTGTGGGGGTGGGAGAGACCGGTGATCCACAGGAGTTATCTATGCCCCTACAGGAGATGATTAAGTCTTTCCTGGACGTGCCTGCGGAGGAGAACCGCATCTACAAGGAGGAATTCTGATGGTATGAGAAGGACTTGATTGAGCAGATTCCAAGGCCTCTGGGGTCAGAGCCTGGCATATTGCAGTTGCTACAGGTGGAAGCTGAGGTGCACAAGGGGAATGGAAAAACTGATATGGAAATTGAAGGCACATCTAGAAAGAGGGCTGGAGGTCATCGGATTGAGGAGGTTATAACACCAGCTCAGCGTTCAGGGAAGAAGACGTGGCGGAAGTGATTAAGAAGGGGCAGGGTAGTGCACAGGGGGGAGGGGGTCCAGGCTGGAAAGAGTGCATGGGAAAAGACAGAAGCAACAAAAGTGGAACAGACAGGACAACAGAGACATAGAGGAAAGCCACCCTTTCTGAATCTTTAAGTGTCTAACGATAAGTGAATGGCCTTAAGAGCTGATGGTAAACGAGTATGGTTGGAGGATGTTTAGCGGCGTTTAAAAAATTGATGTGTGTTTTAATTCAAGAACACAATTTTAAGTATGGCGAGAGTGAGGCGAACGGGTTTTAAAAATGATTTGGTATTTTAGGGGAAATATATATATATATAATATATATATATTATATTTATATATATACTTTAAATATTATATATAAATATATATATCATACATCTATATACTATATATTATATATCATATATATATATATATATATATTATTATATATACTATATTTATATATATATATTATTAATAAATATATATATTTATATACCTATATATATATTATTATAATATTTATATATATATTATATATCTATATATATTTAATATATATATATTACATTTTTACTGTATACTATATATATAATATATTCTATTTTATATACACACATATATATACTAAATATATATACATATAAAATACAGATACATATATACATTACATACTTAGTATAGTTATAAAGTTCGGACAATTCCAAATATAACTGTATTGTATCTTGAAACACTCAGAACAAATTATGTTAAAATTGCACCCGGACTACCTCATATAACATCATTAAAACAAAATCATCACGCTACACCCATTCTAGGAAACCAGCCCATTTCATCCCCCTTACCTGCTTTCATTCTCCTGTAAATCCTGTAATGTGATATTCCTTATTAACCCTCACTTAAATCCCTCTCAATCTCACCTCCATACACCTTCTTTATTCCACACTTTGTCCTATAAAAAGTTGTGTTACGCATTCAATTCTTTCACACACGTTCGCTCCTCTCATAGCCCAAAGGAACATATAAAATATAATCCGTTAAGTATATACCCTACCGCACTCTTCTACCATTTTTTTTTTTTTTGGATTCACCCCACCTATGTCTATAAGCTTAAAAACCTCAAACCTGCAAACCCGCCCTCCCCTTACCTTATTACCGTACCACCAAACCCTTATTAGTTCAATTTATTCGCAAAAATACACCATATGGAAAACAGTCTCCAAACCACCACAAGCCTTGCATATCCCATCCTCCCATATTCTCTTATGGAACATAACCAGTCCAGATGGTAAGATCCCATGTAAAATCTATACATAACTCTCGTACATAGGTTTTAAACGCATTTGTTCACTCACGCCCCCAAATATTATGCCAATCATACATCGGATAACCCCTTCTACCACCGCTACCACTGCCTTCCATCCACCCATCAAGGTTCCCAATTAATATGTGAAGGATCTCTCATGTTTATGATGACCCGAAACATTGCTCACCCTATTATGAAACTCCCTACCCACCCACACACCGTTGCATATTACTGACGTATCTATGAATCCGCTTCCTCCCCCCCCCCCTCCCGGTTATAACTACGTTCAAAATACACACTCATAATCCTCTTTCAACAGCTATAAGACCCAGCCTCCTCCGGCAACCGGAGTGTGACAACGCTCTACCTAACCATTCGCTTCCAGTACCAAATGAATCTAAAACGCGCTTTGGAACCTTTGTATTCATAAAAAGTTATCGTGTAATCTTTACTGTTCATGTCAGAGTTTACCTATATAATTAGACATTCGTTGTCATAACTCTCTGATGCAAAGTTTAAGTGAGCGCTCTAAACCTCTAAGGTGCTTCAGTCACCGTCTTACAATCGCACTGAAATTTTCATTTGTTGTGCTAACTTGATATCACCTTAATTAAACGATCCACATATCAGTAATTGGTCACCTTTTTCCACCTTCCAACTACTGACCATTCCTCCACTTAAAACCCATCTCCAAGATCCATTACTTTGTTTTCTCCTTATTAATGTGAATACCGAAGCCTTTCAAGAAACGTTTACTAACTTTCCACACGAGGCAAATCCCTGTTAACACTTACTAAAAGCGTTGTGTCATCAACTTTACAACAATTGCAGCCCCCCACCCTTTCGTCACCAACCCCATTTCTGCTAATAAGACCCTAATTCCTCTATAAAAGGGATCTGTATACATGCAAAAAATATTTGTTGAAAGGGGACAACCTTGACGTAGACCCCTTCTCATCTGATTTTGTTCTCCTATCCTTCCCATTTACTGCAACCGCAAGAGATGCAATCTTGATACATTAGTTTGGCCCATGATTGTAATTTCCTCTCAAACCCCCTGCCATCTTCATAAATCTTCCGTAACGCTTCCCTTTCTATCACTATCATATGCCGCCTCCCCCAATCTTTAGCAACACCACACCCTCCAATTTTTACTCTTTCTTCAATAAAACTTCTTATCAACCATGCCATCATACATAGATTCTTCCGGCACCCTATATTGTCCCTTATCAATTCACTTTACCCAGGACTTTTTCATTTCTGTTAGCTAAAATCATTGCAAAAATCTTATAAGTCTCCACACAACCAACGAAATAGCACGATAGTCTTTGCTGTTAATGGCTCACTTTAGGCACTAGAACGACCACAAGGCCATCCTTTGCTGTGCCCTAAAACCGATCCCGCTCCTAAGGGATACTGAATATATTACCAAAACCCTTTAAAACGCTACAATTTTGAAGATAAAAGTACTGGGCAACCCATCAATCCTGGTGCCTTACCATAATCTTAACAATAAAAAATCTAATGCGCTAGGATAAAGCTTTACCATGTCTCTCACTCCGTTATCAGCCCTCCTCAAACGAATCGATCATACTCTGTTCAAAGCACACCTTCACAAACCTTCCAATTGGACTGTAATGCTATTTCGCATATTCCCACACTTTTCGTTTTTCAACTTAACCGATGCATAATTATTACCCATCATACTCCTACCAGTCATCGTCAACACCTGATTCACTTTTCCCTTGCATACTACTGAACATTCAACCCAGTAACTCCATTGCCTTGTGACCTCTGTGTTGCCTCCGCAACAAATACACGACCGACGGCCGATCTCCCACCAAAACTCTCAATCCGCCCTTAATTAAGCCTTTCCTAATTCAACTTCATTTTGTAAATTCCAGATATTTTTCCTTCAAAAAAAAAAAAAGCTTTCAAATTTCATTAACAGGATAAATTAAGCATTAATTTATGTGCATACATTCGCGCAAAACTGCCCCTTAAATATTTTTGAAAACCGTATTGTAACTGAATATATCCTCGTCCTCGATTAATTAAATTATTCCTTAATAAGTTTTTTAGCTATCGTTTCCCACCAATTAACCATGGTAATCCCCTGGTGCTTCTACCACTAACGATCCCACAATATGTCAAAGACAATGACTATCCTTCTTCACCTTTACTATCTTACATTCAATTTCCAAAGATGGACCCCCTCCGAGGCACACCTCAATATCCACATCTATTACCATACTCCTCTATGATCGAAAAAAACACATCTAATCTCATTCACCTGCACAGTAACTGTCACAAGGCAGTACTTTCGGTCCAACCTCGCCGCATAACCTCCCCTTTAATGAAGGTATGACTTGCCATCTCTCTTCCCCACACACATCTTTTAACCAAACCGGGTCAATAAAGCCCCCCAATATACCCAAAACAACACCCGCACCTCTAGGCTCCACATCTTTACGACGTATCACGCAATTCCCAGTCTCCGCCTATTATGCAACATTCGGTAAACCACGTGAAAATAGCCCAATACGTCCTGAACAAATTTAGTTTTACATATCACGTCTCCTCAGCCGGGCCATTACACATACAAATATATACTGGGAACCTACCCCAGGTTCCATTCATCTAATTACCCTCCCTCCCCCCCTTCACTACGCTTACTATATACGGGCTAGTTTCCTTTACCAAAATGGCAGCCCACATTCAACGTGCCGCATGTTCCATGTACACATTATAACCACTCTATCAACTCATAACAGGTCTAAAATTATTGTTCCTCGTAAGAATACCACATCCACACAAGTCGCACCATTACTCATTAACCACTTAAGATTCCTTTCAGCTTTCAACCCGTTCAATATTTATAGTAAAAACACTTGAATTCAACAAATGGTTTTCCTTTTGTCCCGCGGCATGACTTTACCCAGTTCGTTTTGCAACAACCTCTGTCCTCCCCCTTATTGGAATCACCTTTACAATCCTTGATCCTTGGGTTCACCATTCCCTTCTCTGCTGTACCTTCCACCCAAGCCTTTTTCCCGGGCGTTGGGCAGGGATTGAGCCACATCATCAGAATCCGATGATGCTGCAGTCCTCTTTCGTGTCCGACCTCCAACCCTTTGCATTTTATATTCTGAAGCACCGTCCTGATGCACCTCCACCTTATGCATGCACCTTTCAATCCTTTAGACTCTCTAGGCGACAAACCGTCATCTCCTGCCATAGCCCATCATTCACAGCCTATCTCCAGAACTAAGCCTGGGTCTCCCACATGAATCTAGGACCGATTCCTCTAACAAAACTATCCTTATTAGGTAGCTCTCCTCATAAACCTGATGCATGTCCAAAATGAGATTCTCTGCAGCGTTACAAATGCGATTCGAGCTCCTTTCTTTGTCCACCTCCTCCTCCATGACAAACCGTTGTTGGGGCAGCGTTGCAAGAGGACTGTTCTGCTCATCGCCTACCTCGCCCACTGTCTGCTGTTGCCGTTATGTTGCTGTTGGTGCGGGTACCCACTTCGTTCCCCACTCTGCGCGCGGAGGTGGTCCATATGGACCCACATAGCCGACCGTACGATGTTGCACCGCATACGTTACACAGACTTGAGTCCGTAATTCCTTCAACCAACTATGAGGAATAGGGGTCGAAGAGTTTCATTTTAACAGTATATGTACCTTCCCAGACAACTGCAATACGGTCCAAGTAGCCCATCTCCCTGCGTGGCTACCGGGTGAACATCCCATAAGTACGCAATTCACTGCATATCAAATCAGTCGCCTCAAAAAGACACATTCCTGATTTTCACCCAAGTGTAGTGTCGAGGATACATCATGGTAAGTCGCACCGACACAGCTGTATTAACGGTATGATGGTCTCCTGATTACTGTCGACCACCGCTCGTAGACTTCGTGCAAGACGTCATTTTAAAGAAAGATTCTTGTCGTCCCATTGAGTGCGACCCACTTATCTCTCAGTTGCTTTACCATAGGTATCGCGAATGATCGTGGTAACTATAATCCATGTTGGATCGTGACAGCCCCACTGATCATCTCAATGCAGACAGTATTGATTCTTCTTCTGCTATTCATCGCCATATTGGAGAAAATAAAGTTTCACCATCCAACGCTAGGGGCAGCTCATTCAGGTTAAACTTCACCCAACAAACTCAACAGGAGGCGTCTGTGAGCTCGTCCACACAGCTCGGTGGCGATGAGGACAATTACTTTACTGTGACGGTGAGCCTCTAGCCCCTTCACATCGTGCATGATGACTGTGAAGGGTTTATTATGCTATTGTATAATTTTTAACAAAATATAATTCCTGTGTCTTGCAGGGGTGTGGCTAGTATGATGCATGTATAGGAAAGCTTTTATATTAAGATGTTGATTTATGTGTTTTTTGGATTTTTTTGGATTTTAATTTTTTATAATAATGATTATAATTAGTACTCATATGAAGTGACGGTAAGTTTTACGTAGAATATTTTATTATGTGTTTTGTTTTGTAGGGTTTATTACGCTTTTGGGTGGGAGGTATCGTTGTGTCTATGTCTTATCGCTGTATTCATTGTGGTTTTTGTAATGTATGTAATAAAAGTGTTTATGGCATTTGTATTTTCCTATGTTATGTAGGAAATGTGGTTATGCATGGAAGCGTGTTTCAGAATGTTTCTTTTTAAACCATGTTAATTAATGTTATTTTATCGTCTTGGTTATGATGGTGACGGCAGATACTGCGTTGGGATAGGGGGAGGGGTTGCAGTGTGTACTGTATTTTATAGTAACATTGTCCTCTTCGCTCTCGGGCTGAGTGGACGCCTCTGACACAAAACCAGCTCCGCTTTTTCTGGTGCGCAACATCCTGTTTTCACCAATATGGCTGCCGAAGCTAACCGCAGCGAGGGTAGCAACATCTGTGTGTGACCTTGTGAAAGGGACAATTTACCTATGAATGCCTCTGTTTTATTTACAACGATTTACGGGACCACGTTTGGCAATTGAAGTTGAAGAATTCACGGAATAGCCACTTTATGGTTCATCACGAATCTTCATATAAGTATCTGCACAGTGGAGGCATATGAAAGGTCGCAGTGACCAGTCCAGGAGAAGAATATCACCGTATCATCTGTGTCTGGGAGGTACGCCCCTGCCCCCGATCTGACATGGGTCCCCACCCACCCAACCCCAAGCCGGATGCCTTCACAAATACTATCTCCTGTGGTGGTTGAGGATCCACAACGTTCCTTTCAGGCCGACGAGTGGATATCAGAGAGACATCTTCAATAGATATGGTGAGGTGCATGCCTATAACTTTAGGTTCGAATGGACGGAGGGAATTATGAAGGGGTTTGTCGGCTGGCTGGATTTACACCGTCAAGTTGTCTTTAAGAAGAAAACTTTCATCGTATGTTTCCTGGAGGATTTTAGGACACCAGCTGTGTGTGAACTTACACGGGACAACGCAAGACGTGTCGCTGTGCGGCACTTTTGACCACATGGCGGCTGGATGTGGTTAAAGCAGCAGCGCCCGCGGCCTGGGAACGGCAAGTAGTCACAGAGTCTCGGCGGGAACCTCTGCCGAAGACTTTGAGTTGCAGAGGCAAGGTAATTGGCAGTCGAACGTGGGAGGCAGTGGAAAGAGAATTGTGTGACGTATACCAATGCTTCGGATGCTCCCCGCAAACGGGCCCGGAGAGTTGAGCAGCAGCCTGTGGGGGTGGGAGAGACCGGTGATCCACAGGAGTTATCTATGCCCCTACAGGAGATGCTTAAGTCTTTCCTGGACGTGCCTGCTGGAGGTGAACCAATTTACCAGACAGGAGAATTCTGATGGTGAGAGGACTTGATTGAGCAGATTCCAAGGCTCTGGGTGTCAGAGCCATGGCATATTGCAGTTGCTACAGGTGGAAGCTGAGGTGCACAAGGGGAATGGAAAAAATGCTATGGAAATTGAGGGCACATATAGAAAGAGGGCTGGAGGCTCATCGGATGAGGAGAGTTAAAACACCAGGCTCAGCGGTTCAGGGAAGAAGCGTGGGGGAAGTGATTAAGGAAGGGGCAGGGTAGTGCACAGGGGGGGAAGGGGGTCCTCCAGGCGGGAAGAGTGCATGGAAAAGACTCAGAAAGCAAACAAAAAGTGGAAACCAGACGGACACAGAGACATAGAGGAAAAGCCACCATTTCTGAATCCTTAAGTGTCTAACGATAAAAAATAAAAAAAATTAAAAATACAAAAAAAAAAATAACGTGAATGGGCCTTAGAGCTGATGGTAAAACGTGTATGGTTGGAGGTTGTTAGCAGGCGTTTTAACATTGATGTTAGTGTTTTATTCAAGAACATAATTTTAAGTATGGACCAGAGAGTGAGGCTGAACTGGTTTTAGGATGTATGTTGGTAGTTCAGGGAAATTAAAGAGTGGGGTGCAGTGGCAGTGAGGGAGTCCAGCCCATTCACGTGCTCAAGAGGAAGAGGGAGGTGAGGGGGAGGGTGGTGAGGGTGGAGGGGATATGGGGTGAGTTTAGAGTATGTTTTTGGGGATATATATGCCGGCAGATAGATAACTGATGATGGGTAAGGATGAATTTTGTAAGGGAGGTTTTGCTTTTCTACATGCGGGGTTTACCAATGGTCTCTTATAATAGAGTGGGGATTGGAATTGTGTAATCGGAATAAGGATGTGGAAGCCGGAGGGGGCTAGGTGTTGTGTGCTTGGGTATTGAGGGAATTTGTTTGAGGGATGCAGGCGGTTTAATGATCATAGTCAGGGGCGATGGGTGGAAAGTAGTAGCACACGTTTATGCGGAGGGGTTATGCTGCCAGGTTGGATCGTATATATATAACTCGATATATAACAGATAGTACGTGTAATGACGATAGATTTAGGTTTTTCGGACCATCTGCCGTTTTGCGAGATGGGCATGGAAGGGATGTTCGTAGGGTATTGTGGGTTATTGGAAATTGAATGTGCGGCTACTTCAGGGGGAGGGGGAGGGGTTGTTTTTTAGGGATGCAGAAATGGGGAGTGACTATCCCCAGAACGCCACTATGGGGGATGACGCACGAAGAGGAGGATATGTCTTGGAATAGTGGGAGAAGACGCTAAATTTGCAGTTTAGGAGTATTACCAGCATAGAGGATAGGGAGGAGGCGTGGTGGAGGTATGGTTTACTGAATTATTTAGAGGGGCAGCTCTAAATGATTGTTTTTTGAGGTTTTAAGGGGAAGATTGAGGGATATACATAATTCTCGTTTGATGCGATGTGTGAGGGATGGTTTCGAGGAGGTTCTATGGGGTGACAAACAGTCTGGATATATTTTGAGGTGATTTAGGAATGGCAACAAATGCAACCTCGATTATGTTTTTTTAGAGGTTGTGTAAAGTGGTGGGGGCTATAGGGTGGGCCAGGTACTTCGTGCCACCGATGGAATGAGCAATTTATGCTGATCATTGGTTTATGGGAGAAATTTAAGCAGGTGGGAGGGAGGAGAGAGGGGAGGGAGAGATTCTGGGAGAAGGAAATCGAGGTTTTTTAAGGAAGGAGGAGAGAGCGGTAATGGAGGGTTAGGATCAGTGAGGAGGAGTGGTGGAGGCGGTTTAATGGGCTTGAGTAGGGGAAAATTCCCGGGCATTGATGGAATTCCTATGATTTCTATATTACACATGGGATTGTTTATGAAGGAATGTCTGGTCCTGTTGTTTTAACTGTATGAAGGAATTGGGGAGTGTTGGGGGAATAGCCAGAGAGCATGTGAGGTAGTAGTTTGGTCTATAAGGGAGGGTGGGGGAGTTCTTGGGTGCTTTAGGCGATTCTCCAATGTGTGCGATTATAAAAGTTTTTGCGAAGGCTTTTAGGTATCGTATGAAAAAGGTGCTTGACCGAGTCCTACATAGAGGTCAGTGTGGGATTCCAGGTTCGATGTATGCGTGAGGGGCCATGGAAAGAATTAAGGATTTTGTGGAGGGTTAGACAAGCGTGGGGTGGGATCTTTGGGGGGATTGATTGGCGCAGGCTTATGACAGTGTAGATAGGACATTTTGTTGTGGAGTATTTTACAAAAACAGGCGTTTTGGGATGAGATTGTGTGCTGGGAGACTACTGTGTATACACCTGCACTGGTTCCATGGTACAGGGTTAATGGGAAGTTAGGGTTGCCGGTGCAGATAGGGATGGTTTGCGACAGGGTTTGCCATTGTTCAAATCCTTTTGCATGCATTGCAGGACCCTTTATATAGGCTTATAGCGGAAGGAGTGTGGGAACAGGGAGAAGTGGGATATGGGTGATGTGGTATTGCTGGGGTTATGTGGGTTGACACCCACAGTTTTGGTGGGAGGGGAAACAGGACATTGGGAAGTGGGGTATAAATAGGAGATTTTTGGCGGTTGCGGAGGGTATGAGGGTTAATGGAGCAAAGTCAAAGTTATTAGAAGTAGGCACGTGGGTAGGGGGGGGGGAACAGTATGGGTGGAAACGTAGTGGAATAGAATTAAGATATGTGGGGTTGTGTATATGGCGGACGCTAGGAGGCGCCAGAGAATAAATTCAAAGGAAATTGTGAGTAGAGCGATGGGTAGGATGCGCAGGGTGGAGGGCTGGGGATGTAACATTGCAGCAGAGGGTAGGTGGTAGTAAATACACTTGAGTACAGTAAAGTGTGGGGCGTGGGCCACCCAGGGGGGAAAAAAAAAATATATCCCCTGAGGCGTGCGATTTTTCAGGAACTGGAAAGGGGGTATTTTTGAGGTAGGGGGGGGGTTATGGGAAGCCATGGTACGGAAGGAGGTGGTGATGATGGGTGTACGGCAGGGTGGGATGGGTCTTATACCTTTGGACACACGAGTGAAGGCAGTGTATGTGAAACAACGGTATTTGAGGGTGGGAGGGGAGAGGGGTAGAAGGGTGGGAGAGGTCATGGAGGATGTGCGAAAATGGTGGAAGGGGAAGGCACTACTGGAGTGTGAAGGTATGGTGAGAAATTTGTTGGCAGTAAAGGAAGCAAAAAAAGTGAGGGTAAGTAGGCTTGGGAGGACAGGTTGGCAGGGTTCAGTGATACAGGGAGTAGCTACATACCCGATGTATGATTGGTATTGCATTTGGGAATACTTTCGGAAGATCAGATTAAAGCCAAGGGTTCGTGAAGTGGTTTATAGATTCTTTATGGGAATTCTAGCCACAAGGTCAGCGCTATATAGAATGGGTTATGTAGGTGCTGGCTCTTGTTTGCATTGTGGGGAAGAGGAGACGGCTTTTCATGTTATATATTTTTGTGAGAACTTGGATTTTGTAAGGACATGGTTAGCGAGAGTTCTGGGTATACTGGCGGGAGGGGGGAGAAACATTTCGACTTTGAGGGCTTTGCATTTTGATGTGTGACGGGTTTCCAAGGACATTCGGAGGGCAGTGATATATGTAGTGGCAGATTTTTTTTATGTCTTTTTGCATGCGGGAGGTGGGGGGTGAATGTAGGGTTCGGGCGCTTGAGGCGAGTGTGTATCATACAGTATGCAGAAATAGGCTACTATATGGGAGGTTGTGGGCAAATAGTTTTCCATTGGGTTATCGTAATCTGACGGTAGGTGTAATGTTGGGGTTGGGTGTAGTTTAGATCTGGATTGGGCTGTTTTCTCCCTAAACTGGCATTTTTGTTCTTTTTTGAGATTAGTGGAGGATGGAAGGTGGAATAAAAGTGTGTGGTAGTGGAGCATATGGGTGTAAAGTCGTTAGGAATGAGGGGGGGCGTAGGGGGGTGAACTTGTGACATTTGGTTAAGAGACAGGGGTTTTATGACTTTCGACGGCAGGTACGAACTTGAGCATGGAATAACTGTTGCCTATGTGTCTTACCTACCAACCTGTTGGTATTGTATACCATTTTGATGTTCAATATAATTTTGATTGATGAAATGCATAATAAGGTTTTACTTTGGACTCAAGAGATAAAAAGCATAGGGGATGGGGGATATTTTGTAAGCACAAAGATGAATCAGCAGTATGTATTTAGAAAATGTAAAAAATTTATTTTTCTGTGGAGGAGTCGATAAGGGGTTCTTATATTCCCTTATTTTATTGTATTCTAATGTATTTTTAAATTCAATAACTGAAGGTGGTTATGAGTGGTGATGGCAGACAAAGTTACTAGGCAAGTGGGGGGGGAGTTGAAGAGTCAGCAGTAGTGTATTAAACCCACCATCGTGCACAATATTGATTGTTATCATGAGGTATATGAGGGTTAGGGTGTGGATTGGTTTCATTAGTGGATGTGTGCCATCATGTTCAGATATTCCTTGTATCATAGTCAGCCTTTTAGATGGCAGGATTGTGTTTTATACATGTTGTCAATGAAGTCCTTAAAGCTCTTATAAATGTATAAGAGATGTCAATGAGTATACTAAGGAGAAAGTGGTAGTTTTTCAGGGGGGGGGGGAGTGTAAGCATTACTAGGTAGGACTATCATTTTTTATTATAAGACCATCTTTTCATGTGAAGTACAGTACATAAAAGTAGTGTTTGATTGGAGTGCAACAGCCAGTCTGATGTCATTATATAAGTGCTTCTTTGGTATTTGTGTAGTCACTGAAGATTATCGTTTTACTGCTTGTATCTTGTTACATATTGATTAAGTACCCATATATTTTGTACCTGAGTTTTAAATAAAATATAAAAAAAAAAATTCTTATAGTAACGATTTGCACAGGGATGTTGCATACGGGTTGTTATAATGTTTCATTTCTAGTTTTCCATGAGCATCGGTTTTATGTCTGCATGTTAAACTATGTGCTTCCTTGTGTTGCGATTTACGTTCTATGTTTTGTTTTCATTTATATATTGTTATTATGGGTTCGAACCACTGTAATGTAACATCGTGTATTGATGTTTTGTATTATTATTTTGTTATAATGTTTTAAGTATTACAAAATATTTTCCTAAAATATAGCTATGGTCTAGCTATGTGATTATATAATATTGTTGTGGTGAGGGATAGTGGTATATTTTTTATTTTTTTTTTATATTTTATTGAAAAGACTACATGTACTAAAAAAAAAACGACAAATTAATAGTGAAAACAGGAGAAAAATTTGATGTAATGTATTTTCCCATTAAATTTTAATTAAAAGACAAATCTGTACAGTAAAAATGACCACCCCCAACCCTTGAAGTAATGAATTATGTTAACACAAATTAACCCTAAAGACTCCTTGGCAATACATCTCATTCCTGATTGTAATCTCCCACGGAATGTAAACCTTACAATCTAAAAAACATACCCCCCCCCCTTCTTGCATGTCAAGCCACTGCACGTAACAATTTTTATATGTAACTGTATATTGTAGAAATGCTTTCATTTTTCCATTTTGAACAACATGTACGTTCAGTATCACTAAATGTTTAAATTAATAAAAATAAATTCAATGATCATGTAAACTTTATTTAAAAACACCCAAACATATCCCCTTCTCGGGAAATTTTAAAAATTAATATGTTAATACACTTTAAAAACCAACATAAAAAACAAACCCGAATCAGTCACCCCTCAAATTACCCTATAATATATATCAATTAAAAATGGTAACCTAAACCTACGGGTTTTATGAGTCCAAAAAAAAAACAATATTATAAGAAAACAGGATAATCAAGTTTCAAAAATATTTCGCCCTATAAAATTAAAACCAACTAAGAGTAAGTCTTTTAGCACAAAACTAACATGCATCCCTTCACGTCGATAAATATGAAGCCTTCCTACCCCTCGCAAATTTCCCTGTGTAAAATAATTTCGCATTCAACAGTGCCCCCATTTTGTCATTTTATTACACACATCCAAAAAATTTCGTTGCAAAATAATTTTTCCATCACATTACGATTTGTGTCCTTTGTCAATAGAAAATTAAAAATTTAAATTTGAAGAATTTGTAGTTCACAAAAACAAAACCGCTCATCAACAGTCAAAGGCCTTATTTCAGTACTTATTCATTCTCTTCCAAAAAACCCCCTTTCACACTGCCTATGGGGAACCCACTCGCCGGGGACCCTTACATTGACAAAATCCAAAAACCCCTAAACCAAAAATTCCGATGCCTCAGTAAAAGCATTTCCCCCAACTCCCCCCCAAAAAATTTCCCCATTATGAATTTAGTTCGAAAAATGTCACAGCAAACACTTTTCCCTTTCACCCACCCCCACCCCCCCTCAGGGCCCCATACGATATATAAAATTCCGGACCAAATACCCCATGCATTCTCCCCCCATTTTCCCCCCCCATTACCAAATTTAAAAGCCCCCCCAAACCTGCAATCCCCCCCCCATAACCTGAACATTTTTCCCAAACCAGCCCGCACCACTTCTATACGTCAAAAAAATATACCGCAGGCAAAATTGTCTCCATCTTCCACACGCTTACTTTCCCCCCCCCCCTTATCCTCCTTTTGAATAGGAAAACCCCCGACGGCAAATCCCATGTAAAAATAAAACATCCCCCCCCAACCCCCCGGTTTTAAGTAATTGTTTTAGACCATCTATTTTTTTCCACGCATACTGGGGTATCCCCCTTAACAGCAGCCCCACTGACCTACCCCCCCTCTTCGGGCCCGCAATTTAACACACGATGGATCCCTCCTGTCGTTAAAAACCTCAACATGGCCTCACCAACTATTAAACCCCTACCCCCCCCCACCGTTGCATATCTTACTACTCGCAAAAGTCCACCTCCCCCCCACGCACCCCCCCTTATTAAAAAACTTCGTTTTAGGTCACGCTCATCATCTTTTTTCCAGAGAAAAAAGTCCCGCCCTCCGATGCCCGGAAGGGGTTAACCCCGTTACTTAACCTTCGCAGCCGACCCCCATAAAAAACCAAAAAACCCCATGTTGAAAACGTTACCCCGTCTCTCGCGGGCACATGCAACGACATGCCATATCTTGTGAAAATAGCACTTTCGTCATATTACCTTTGATGCAGTGTTAGTTGCGCCCCCCTCAAACCCCCCGTTTTTAATATCCATTCACTTTTCCCCAAATTTTCCTTTGAGCCCCCCGTGTATTTCTCACAAAATTATCCACATATCATTAGTTGATCCACCCCTTCCCCACCCCCAACCCCCTCACCCCCTTTGTCCCCCTTAATTTGAAATTTAGTCTTCTCTAAAATTTTTTAAATGAACCCTCCCAAACACATCCCCCACCTTACCCACCTAAGAAATCCCCATTCCCCTCTCCCCAAAACGTCGTGTCACGACATAACCTACGATCCCGCCCCCCCCCCCCCGGGTCAGTACCCTCCCCACCTCCGCAACAACCCCCGAAAGGGCCCCATAAAAGGATCCTGTATACACGCAAACAAATTTTTTATAGGGGGGCAGCCCTTTGGGGCCGCCCATCAATTGTATTTTTAAATTAGCCCCCCATTAACCCGCACCCCCTCGAGCCCCCCGATACAATAATTTTGGCCCCAAAAAATTTCCCCCAAAACCCCTTTCCAACGCATAAAACCCCCATAACCCCTTTCCCTTTCTACACTATCATAAGCAGCCTTCCCCAAACTAACGCCAAAACCCCTCCATCACCCAACCCCCCCCGTTTCCTTAAATTCTCGAATCATCCATGCCCCTTTATACATCGACTTCTGGCACCCCCTATTTCCCCCATCAATTACCGCCTATTACCCCCTTGATTTGTTCCCAAATTCTCGCAACAACTTATAAAACTCCACACATAAGCGAAAGTGCCCGTAATCCCTTACCGTTGCTGCTCCCCCTTTCGGTACCAAAACCCCAACGGCAGTCGTTTTCTTCTCCCCCTTACTAGCCCCCCTTAATATGTTAAACGCCTTACTAAAAAAAACCTCAGAACCCCCCCAAATTCTTTAGTTTTAAAAACATTTGGGGTCGTCTATACCACGCTTTTTCCCAATCACTCCTGACAACGCCTGCCCAAAACTCAACTCCCTAATCGGCCCCCCTAAATTCACCCCATCTTTGACCCCTCAAGCCAATGCAATACTCTCCCCTTTCCTAATGCCCCCTCCGGAAGCCCCCATTTGTGTATAGACTTAAACCCGGGTCTACATATCCACTCATACCCCCTTTTCGTTACCAAGTTTCCCCTCTATACCCTTCCATCCCTACATGACGTTTTAAACTCTCCCGTCATTCCCCCTTTCTTGGCCCCTTTTAACACGCAAGCCCATGGCCGGGACCCCCTAGCACTTCTTTCCCAAACCCCCATAATTGCAAAACCCCAAAAACGTCGTTTTGCAATATAATCCTCCCTTTAAACCCTCAATGCCTGCATGGTAGCTTGTCCCCCCTCTTGTAACTCACACAGCTGCCCCTTTAAGATATTTTTAAACCCCTTAACCCATTATCTTCCTCCACGACAAATATAAAATTCCCTTTATACGATTTTTAGCCCCGAATCCCCCAATTTTTCAGTTCATCATCCCCCCGGGCCCCATCCACCAAAAACCCTTCCCCCAATTGGCAAAAGACTGACGAATTCCCACCGAAAAGCTTCACATTTTAACTTCCAATAACCTTTCCCCCCTTTTAGGGAATCCCTCCCCTTCTGGTCCACCATTTTCCCCTGTGTCCAAAAAACCCCGTCCCCCCCAAAACGCACTCTGTCACATTACTGTTTTTGGGGACTACAAACGATCCGTTTTCCGATATCCATGTCTAAAAAAGTATTTTTCTCAACCCCCCCCCTTCCCAAAAAGTCCCAAAACCCCCCTCCATTTAATAATTCCCCCAAAATCCCCAAAAATACCCGCCCCCCCTTAGGTTCCAATCCTTACGCCTTATCACGCAAATTCCGTCACACCAATTTCAGTAAACCCGGGAAAGAGCAAAATATACTAAAAAAACATCCTTTACAAAATTTTTTCTTAATCGCACTTCCCCCTTTTGGACCATACACACAAACCAAATCATCTTACCCTACCCCCCCAAACCCCTTAAAAATCACCCTCCTCCCCACCCCCACAAAGCCCATACGAACGGGCTAGTTTCCCCTTACCAGGATGGCAACCCCTTTCAACCCTTTGCAGCTCCCCAAAACCAAATTAACCATTTACCCTTAAAATCATAACCCGGTTTTAGTTAGTGTTCCGCAGAAACCCGTCAAACCCCATTACCAAATATTCACTAAACCCTAAAATTTCTCTGTTCAACCATTAAGTCAAGTCATGCACTTGAAGTTAAGAGGGTTTTCCTTCTTTACCTGGTCGTCTTCACCAGTCTTTCGGACACCTCGGGCCCTCCCCCCCTTAGAAAAACCCCTTAACCAACTCCTCCCCCTTTGGGCCCCTGTGTCCCCTTGCGAATTCCCCCAGGACTTTTTGCCGTGCGCTGAGCGGCGGGTACGTCCTCGGAGTCAATAGCGCAGCAGCGGTTTTTCCCTGATGCTCCCCTGCTTGCATCATGTCTCTGATCCTTTCCCCGGGGGACCTCACCCCCCAGCTTGCACAAAATATTCTTAACACCTGCCGACCTCGATCCTGTTTCCCCGCCCGGATCCCAAAAGACCCAAAAAACTTAAACTGGACCCCAAAACCCTTCCCAATACTCTTGCAGCCATAACACATTTAAAAGCCATGGTAAGAGTTTCCCCCTCGCTAGCCCGCTCGGGGGGGTCCTCTTCCACACCTGAGCTGCGTTCAAGGGAAAGGGGGTCCCCCCCCTGTCACACCGTTGACTCCTCTCCTCCCTCTCTGACCCCCCTCATCCCGGACCACCTTTTGTGGGGAGAGTCACATAAAGGGAAATCCTCACTCTTCTCAATTTTGGGATGTCGTTGCTTTTTTCAGTTGCCACGCTCCCTTTCCCCACAGGCGCTAGGTGATCATATGACCACATAACGCAGGTCGCGTTGCCCCCCGTAGTCACAAACCGGTACAAATTCGTCACCCCAGTCAAAGGAATAGGGTAAGTAAAGTATTTTACAGAATACTTCCTTTGAGTTTTTCCCCGGTAGGCCAGTAGCCCACTTCCCAAAAGGGCCATATGTACGTACCAATTTGCCCATGAAACGGTTTTAGAAACCCTCCGCCTGAAAAGGCAATTCTAAACTTTAACCCATGTGTAAAAGGCGAGAAAAGTCGGAAGTCGCCGGTCACACTGATTAACTGTCAAATTTAAACCCCTGGGACTTGTCTACCAATCATACACATTGCCAAAAATTTAAATTGCAAAGATCCTCGTCGGCCATTTTAGCGTACTCCATATATCTCCTCGTCACAATCCCAAAGTTTCGTTGATTGCAGGGAGTTCAGGTCCCTAGAAGTTCTGTCACAGCCCCCCGGTAAGTCAACACAGATTGTTTATGGTCTCTGGGTTTCCTGCGATGCTGGAAAATATAACCCCTAAACAAGCCAGGGGCAGCAGCAGCGCCGTCCTCACTATCAAAAATTTAGTGACGAAACGGGAGCTCGCCCGAAAACGCAGAGGGGTGCGGGCCAAGCACCCCCCGTGGTCAGGGAGCGAGGTATGATTTTTTAAGCATTTTTTGGCATTTTTGTAAGAAACATATGTGGGGCCACAAAGCTTTCTCTGATTTTTATTTATGCATGAACAGCCTAGGTGACTCCAAGTGTATATAGCGACTGTCGGAATGTTGAGCAATTCAAAGGGTTTGTACTGGGGTTATGAATTCTTTTTTGGATACCTGTTTGTTAAGGGATGGTGGTTTTCTATATACATTATTTTTTATGTTGTAATAATACGTTTTAAATAACATAAAAAAGAAAAATATTTCACGAGTTATGTGGGTTTCTGATAGTTATTTTCTATAACCGTTGTACTAGTGAGTGTGCAATGTATTAGTTTATATGATATTGTTTTTGTATATAAATTTTTATATATCCATTAGTACCATTGAATGTGCAATGCATTAGTTTATATGGCTTTCTTTTGAACATATTATTTCATAAAACCCAAAATGAATAAGACTGTCAGGTTTGGTTATGTATTTATTTGGTGTTTAAGGTATGTTCCAGTAGTTCTCTGTTTAGTTATATATATTGTTGTTGTCTTACATAAAGTTTTCGCAGTTCTTGTTTTAAAATCAATTTTGTATACCACACATGTATACTGTGTTTTAAGTCAATTATGTATAACATACATGTATACTGTGTTTTTTAAATAAAATATAAAAAAAAAACTCTACACGAATACTGTTGTTTTTGTCTGCTGCACGTCACACTTATGTTGAAGTGAGACATGACAATGTTAAGTGTTTTTCATATTCATATACTGACAGGTTGCTTGAGTGGTGTGAAGTCTGCTTGTAATTTTATCGTTTTTCAGTGTCGGGTTTCTTCTCCTGTGTACAACAACGAATGTGTGTATGATATTTTCTTCATGTACTTATTGTACTCAGTATGTCTATTCTATATACATGTATTATGTTTGTCTGTACAGATATGCTCTCAAATAAAATATAAAAAAAAACTCACAAACCTAGGTAAAATCTTCAGACCTTCTAAATAGCACTGTGGTGTCATCAACATATCCAACGTTCCCCGTTTCCACAGACACCCCATCCCTCACCATCCCTTCCCGTATGCCCCAACGCACAGCCCTAAGAATGGGTCCTGGAGTAATGCAAAGAGAAGCTGAGGCACAGGGCATCCCTGCCATAAGCCCTTTCCATCCTAACAGGTTGACCTAATCTACCTTCACTTGTACCCTAACCGTTGCCTGTCCATACAGCACCTTAGTTCAACTGACGATTTCCCTCCCAAACCCCTGCCATTGCATAAACTTCCACAACGCCTCACGCTCCACAGAGTCATATGCTACATGCCAATCTAATGCTAAAACCCCACCCTTGATGTTTCCCCCACTTTCATCTATAAACTACGTATAATCCCTGCCCCACACATCGAATGCCCAGGGATTCCATATTGACCCTCGTCCAAAACGCTGGCAAGAACACCTTTCAACCTATTTCCGAAAACTTTAGCAAAGATCTTGTAATCGCCACACATTAAGGTGATCGAACGGTAGTCGTGCACACATTCACAATACTTTTTTTTAGGGACCATGACCACTACACCCGTTCTCTGCTGTTCCCCCAACCTACCCCTGGTGTTCATGGCATTAAATAACTCCACTAAAAACCCACGCAAACACTCCCAGTTTTCCCTATAAAAATCACAAGGGATGCCATCAATACCATGCGATTTATCAATGCTCATCCTGTCCACTGCCACCCTAATCTCCTCCTCACTTATAGGCCCACCCAAACTCAATCGATCCTTATGCACTAGATTACAGTTTACCCATTCGCCCATTGCGCCTAACGCCTCACAATTAACCCCCACACTTTTACCATTCTTCTCGTACCACGCATCCACATAACAACCCATAACCTCTGTTGACGAAAGCACCTGCCCCTGACGATATCCCGCCAATTGCTCCTCTACATTCTCTGCTCAGACGTTGTGCTGAGCGGTTGTCAGCTGCTTCTCCTCAGTCCCGACACCTGGAGGAGGAGTTTTCACAACATCAACAACAATGGCGACTGCGTTTCGCCGACGTGTTAACACTGTTTGTATTCAACTAATGCAGGGCTCTATCACCAGCGAATCAGTAAATGTGTATTACAACCTAGGATTTCAAATGGCCTGTTATCCCAGGTGTAATGGGAGCAAATAAACACAGTAGAAAAAGTTTAGACTTATATTATCCTTCACCAATTATAACAGCAATATGTACACTATGTACAGTGATAAATATAGTGCACTCCACGGTAAGCAAGGCAGAAATAGAAGCCACAAAATGCGACCGTCTTCAACCAGCTCAAGTGGG
>NC_069493.1:15365856-15411099 GCF_026875155.1 Cherax quadricarinatus | reverse complement strand
TTCCACTCCTTCGGGGACCTGCTTTTTTAAACACCGATGGATCCCTCACGTCTTAATAACCTCAAAAAGGCCTCCCCAACTTTTAAACCCCTCCCCCCCCCACCACCGTTGCATATCCTTACTACTCGCCAAGTCCCACCTCCCCCACGCACCCCCCCTTATAAAACTTCGTTTTGGTAACGTCATCACCCTTTTTTTTTCCAGAGATAAAAGTCCCCCCCCCCTCGCTGACCGGAAGTGTTAACCCCGCTCTACTTAACCATTCGCAAAGCCCACCCCCATAAAAACCTAAAACCCCTGTTGTAAACGCTTAAACCTCACGTTCATCAGCGGGCACTGACAACGCATCCCATATTTTGCTGAACAATAGCACTTCGTCACTATTACTCTTTGGCAGTGTTAGTTGCGCCGCCCTAAAACCCACCAAGTTTTTTCAATACTCCATTCATATTCTCACCGAATTCACCTCTTGACCCCCCTGTATTTCTCACAAAAATTATCCCACATATCATTAGTTGACCCACCCCCTCCACCCCCCCCTACCACCCTCCCCATTTGTACTACCCCCTTAAGTCTAGAAACTTATCTTCTCAATTTAATTTTCATACCTAAAGCCTCCCCAAACACATCCACCACCTACCCCCCCAAGCAAATCCCCATTACCTCTCACCAAAAATCGGTCATCGACAAACCTACGATCCAGCCCCCCCCCTCCCCCCGGTCAGACCCTCCCCACCTCCCGCAAAACACCTCCGAATGGCCCATAAAATGGTCCTGTATACACGCAAACAATATTTGGTAGGGGAGCCTTGGGGCAATCCCCATCACATCTTATTTAACCCTACCTCCCTTAACCTGCACCCCATGAGCCCCCCGAACAATAATTTTGCCCAGTACATTTCTTCCCCAAACCTTGCCAAAGCATAAACCTCCATAACCCTTCCCTTTCTACACATCATAAAGCCCCCTTTCCCAAACTAACCCAATACCCTCCATCACCCAACTCCCCCTTTTCTCTATAAATTCTCGAAAAACATGCCCTGCCCCTTTAACATCGACCTTCCTGGCACCCCCCTTTTCCCCCCATCAATTACCTTGCCTATTACCCTCTTGATTCTGTTCCCTAATATTCTCGCAAACAATTTTATAATCTCCACCATAAGCGAAAGTGCCCGATAATCCATTACCGTTGACTGCTCCCCTTTCGGTACCAACACCACAACGGCAGTCCCGTTGCTCCCTTCTCCCATTACCTCAGCCGCCTTAAGTATGTTAAACAGCCTTACTAAAAAAAACCTCAGAACCCCCCAATTCTTTACGTAGAAATCATTTGGCAGTCCGTCTATACCCAGCGTTTTTCCAAGCTCACTCCTGACAACGCCTGCCAAATCTCACACTCCGTAATCGGCCCACCTAATGTCACCCGATCTTGACCATCAAGCTCACACTGCACATACTCTCCCATTTCCCTCAATGCCACCTCACGGAAGCCCACACTTTGTGTATATGACTTAAACCAGGCGTCCCACATATCCACTCATACCCTCTGTCGTTACCAATGCTTGACCCACCTATACCCTTTCCATCCCTACATGTACGTTTAACCCCATCACTCCATCCCTCACTCTCCTCTTTCTCTGGCCTCTTAACACGCAAGCCGATGGCCGGTCACCCCATAGCACTTCTTCCAATCCTCCCATAATTCGCACACCATCAAAACGCTCGTTTTGCAATACCCTAATACTCTCCTTTAAACCCTCAATGTCCTGCACTGGATAGCTTGCTCCTCCTCTTGCATAACAGTCACACAGCTGCCCTTCAAGATATCTTTGAAACCCATACTTTAACCGATTATCTTCCCTCCCACGACAAATATAATATTCTCTGATACGATTTTTAGCCACCGAATCCCACCAATTTACCAGTTCATCATCCCCCGGCGCCTCATCCACCAACCGTTCCCACAATTGCGCAAAAGACTGACGACATTCCTCACCCTGCAAAAGCTTCACATTTAACTTCCAATAACCTTGACCCCTTCTAGGCAATCCCCTCCCATTCTAGGTCCACCATTACTCCTCTGTGATCCGAAAAAAACCGCGTCCACCACACGCACTCTGCTCACATTACTGTTCAGGGCACATACAATCGATCCAGTCTTGCCGCATATCCATGTCTAACAAAAGTATGTTCTACAACCCCACCCCTTCCAACGTCCATTAACCCCACTCCATTTAATAATTCCCCCAAAATCCCCAAACAATACCCTGCCCCTCTAGGTTCCACATCCTTACGCCTTATCACGCAATTCCAGTCACCACCAATTACAGCTACACCCGGCAAAGCACGCAAATAATATACTAAGACATCCTTCACAAATTTATTCTTAATACGCACATCTCCCCTCTGCTGGACCATACACCACACCAAACTCATCTGTACCCTACCCCACCACCCATCTACACGAATCACCCTCCCCTCCCCCACCCTCACAATGCCTCACTACGAACGGGCTAGTTTCCCTTACCAGGATGGCAACTCCTCCTTTCAACCTTATCGCATGCTCCACATACACATTATACCCATTTACCTTCAACTCATAACCTGGTCTGTAGTTGTGTTCCTGCACGAACACCACGTCAACACTATTACACACCAAATATTCACTAAACCATACACACTTTCTCTCTGATCTCAATCCATTAATGTTCAATGTCATGCACTTGAAGCTTACAGAGTGGTTTTCCTTCTTGACCCTGGTACTCGTCTTGCCACCAGATCGTTTCGTGACACCTCGGTCCCTCTCCCCCCCTTTAGAAACGCTCTTAACCAACTCCTGCCCTTAGGGCCGCTGTGTCCTCTCTGCGTAACTTCCGCCCAGGACTTTTTGCCAGTGCGCTGAGCAGGCGTGATCACGTCCTCGGAGTCAGATAGCGCAGCAGCGCGCTTCCGTGATGCTCCCTCTGCTTGCATCATGTCGTCTGATACATTGTCCCGGTGGACCTCCACCTCCACAGCTTGCATCAAAATATTCTTATCACACTGCACAGACCTCAGATCCTGTTCCACGCCCGGATCCACAACAGACCCAAGAACTAGATCTGGACTCCCAACCTTCCCAATACTCTTGTCAGCCAATAACACATTTAAAGCCATGGCTAATGAGTCTTCCACATCGCTAGCACTCGCAGTCGGGGTGTCCTCTTCCAACACCTGAGCTGCGTTCAAGGAAGGGGTGTCCCCGCCCTCGTCACACCTGTTGACTCCATCTCCTCCGCTCTCTCGACCTCCTCACTCCAGGACCCACCTTGTGTAGGCAGAGTCACATAAGGCAAATCCTCACTCTTCTCTATTGCTGTATGTCGTTGCCTTTGTTCCATGTTGCCACGCCTCCTTCCACACAGAGCCGCTAGGTGATCATATGACCCACATAACCGACAGGTCCGGCGTTGCCCAACGTATGTCACAAACACCTGGGTACGAAATTCTGTCAGCACTATGTACGACGGAATAGGGTAACGTAACGTCATCTTCACAGAATACGTTCCTTCGAGTTTCCCTGCGTATGGCCCAGTAGCCCACTTCCCAACAGTGGCCATATGTACTGTACCATATTTGCCCATCGCAAGACGGATGTCAGAACCATCCGCCTCGAATGGCACATTTCTAATCTTAACCCATGTGTAATGGCGAGAAACGTCGTGAAGTCGCACGGTCACAGCTGAGTTAACTGTCAAAGTAACCTCCTGGTACTTGTCTACCACCGACTCATACACACTTGCCAAATTAAACTTGACAAAGATCCTCGTCGTGCCATTCAGCGCTACTCCATATATCTCCTCGTCAGCAATACCATATGTATCTCGTATGATTGCAGGTAGTATCAGGTCCATAGAAGTTCCTGTCACAGCCCCACGGATAAGCTCAACACAGACTGTGTTTATGCGTCTCTGGCTTGCCTGCGCCATGCTGTGAAAATATAACTGCCACTAATCAACGCCAGGGGCAGCAGCAGCGCACGTCCTCACTACTCAAATATTGAGTGACGAAACGAGGCAGCTCGCCTGAAAACAGCAGAGGGGTGCCGGGCACAACCGCACTCCACCGTGGTCAGGCAGCGAATGGTATGATTTATTATAGCATGTCTTTTAGTGCATTTTTGTATTAGAATGACATATGTGGGCCACAAAGCTCTTCTCTGATTTTTATTTATGCATGAACAGCCTAGGTGACTCCAAGTGTATATAGCGACTGTCGGAATGTTGAGCAATTCAAATGGTGTACTGGGGTTATGAATTCTTTTTTGGATACCTGTTTGTTAAGGGATGGTGGTTTTCTATATACATTATTTTTTATGTTGTAATAATACGTTTTAAATAACATAAAAAAGAAAAATATTTCACGAGTTATGTGGGTTTCTGATAGTTATTTTCTATAACCGTTGTACTAGTGAGTGTGCAATGTATTAGTTTATATGATATTGTTTTTGTATATAAAATTTTTATATATCCATAGTACCATTGAATGTGCAATGCATTAGTTTATATGGCTTTCTTTTGAACATATTATTTCATACACAATATGAATAAGACTGTCAGGTTTGGTTATGTATTTATTTGGTGTTTAAGGTATGTTCCAGTAGTTCTCTGTTTAGTTATATATATTGTTGTTGTCTTACATAAAGTTTTCGCAGTTCTTGTTTTAAAATCAATTTTGTATACCACACATGTATACTGTGTTTTAAGTCAATTATGTATAACATACATGTATACTGTGTTTTTTAAATAAAATATAAAAAAAAAACTCTACACGAATACTGTTGTTTTTGTCTGCTGCACGTCACACTTATGTTGAAGTGAGACATGACAATGTTAAGTGTTTTTCATATTCATATACTGACAGGTTGCTTGAGTGGTGTGAAGTCTGCTTGTAATTTTATCGTTTTTCAGTGTCGGGTTTCTTCTCCTGTGTACAACAACGAATGTGTGTATGATATTTTCTTTATGTACTTATTGTACTCAGTATGTCTATTCTATATACATGTATTATGTTTGTCTGTACAAGATATGCTCTCAATAAAATATAAAAAAAAACTCACAAACCCTAGGTAAATCTTCAGACCTTCTAAATAGCACTGTGGTGTCATCAACATATCCAACGTTCCCCGTTTCCACAGACACCCCATCCCTCACCATCCCTTCCCGTATGCCCCAACGCACAGCCCTATAGAATGGGTCCTGGAGTAATGCAAAGAGAAGCTGAGGCACAGGGCATCCCTGCCATAAGCCCCTTTCCATCCTAACAGGTTGACCTAATCTACCATTCACTTGTACCCTAACCGTTGCCTGTCCATACAGCACCTTAGTTCAACTGACGATTTCCCTCCCAAACCCCTGCCATTGCATAAACTTCCACAACGCCTCACGCTCCACAGAGTCATATGCTACATGCCAATCTAATGCTAAAACCCCACCCTTGATGTTTCCCCCACTTTCATCTATAAACCTACGTATAATCCCCTGCCCCACACACATCGAATGCCCAGGGATTCCATATTGACCCTCGTCCAAAACGCTGGCAAGAACACCTTTCAACCTATTTCCGAAAACTTTAGCAAAGATCTTGTAATCGCCACACATTAAGGTGATCGAACGGTAGTCGTGCACACATTCACAATACTTTTTTTTAGGGACATGACCATACACCCGTTCTCTGCTGTTCCCCCAACCTACCCCTGGTGTTCATGGCATTAAATAACTCCACTAAAAACCACCGCAAACACTCCCAGTTTCCCTATAAAATCACAAGGGATGCCATCAATACCATGCGATTTATCAATGCTCATCCTGTCCACTGCCACCCTAATCTCCTCCTCACTTATAGGCCCACCCAAACTCAATCGATCCTTATGCACTAGATTACAGTTTACCCATTCGCCCATTGCGCCTAACGCCTCACAATTAACCCCCACACTTTTACCATTCTTCTCGTACCACGCATCCACATAACAACCCATAACCTCTGTTGACGAAAGCACCTGCCCCTTGACGATATCCCGCCAATTGCTCCTCTACATTCTCTGCTCAGACGTGTGCTGAGCGGTTGTCAGCTGCTTTCTCCTCAGTCCCGTACACCTGGAGGAGGAGTTTTCACAACATCAACAACAATGGCGACTGCGTTTCGCGCGACGTGTTAACACTGTTTGTATTCAACTAATGCAGGGCTCTATCACCAGCGAATCAGTTATATGTGTATTACAACCTAGGATTTCAAATGGCCTGTTTCCCAGGTGTAATGGGAGCAAATAAACACAGTAGAAAAAGTTTAGACTTATATTATCCTTCACCAATTATAACAGCAATATGTACACTATGTACAGTGATAAATATAGTGCAACTCACGGTAAGCAAGGCAGAAATAGAAGCACAAGATAGCAGAACCGTGCTTCAAACAGCTCTAGAGTGGGAATGACAAGGGCAGACAGGAGAGCGGTATCCACATAACCTCTGCGATTGTCAATCCCACCTTCTTATTGGCTAGAACCTGGTCACTAGTTGAACGATGGGGCCCCATCATCAACTCTTAGCAACCTGGTTCGCTGGTTGGGGGAGATAGCCTGTAAATGAGGGTGTGTCCATGCACCGAATAAAGGTTACGTACTCTTTGCATGCCACACCCCCACCCCCGAGAAGGCTCAGGATTAGGCTGCCACCTCCCAGTGGTAACCGTGCCGCCATGGCACCAAATAATGGGACCGCCTATCCTCTCCACCATCCAACTCTTAGATAGAGCTCAGCTTTCCTAGTGACCAAAAGCCAAACCCTAAACCAGAGTGAGACAGCAGTCAGATAGGCCAACATAGGTCCAAGATACAAGCGGACGGTAGCCCGTATCCCCTCACTAAAAAAAACCCCCACATCAGGGGATAAAAAAAAGAGCTTGAAAGGGGGTTACCACAAATACATCCTAACCTAAATAAAATATTAAACTAGACTCTTGACAAAGAGTCTGCCAACACATTTTCTTTGCCGGCAATATAATTTATTTTTAGGTTGTAGGGCTGCAGCCTGAGCGTCCAACGCATAAGCCTTGTGTTGTGATTCTTCATGGCTTGGAGATAGACTAACAGGTTGTGATCACTGTAGACTGTGACCACCTGCGATGTCTGGCCCACATAAACATCGAAATGTTCCAAAGCCATTACCAGCGCGAGGCTTCTTTTTCAATGGTAGAGTAAGCTCTCTGATGTGGCTGGAACTTAGCGAAAAGTATGCGATTGGCTGCAGCTCCTTGTTCCCGATTTGTAATAGTACCGCCCCAACCCCAGACTCACAGCATCAACCTGTAATGAAAAAGGTTTGGAGAAGTCTGGAGGACAGGAGAATGGGTGCAGAGCACAATAATCTTTTTGCTTTATTAAAAGCAGTGTTACAATCTGACGTCCAAATAAAGGGAACTTATGACTGGTAAAGAGGTAAGAGGGGATACAATATCTGAGAAATTCTTACAGAATCTTCTGTAAAATCCTATCATGCCTAGGAAACGTTGAAGAGATTTCCTATCATGAGGAACTGGATAATCTTTAATCGAAAGAACTTTAGCAAGTTTAGGTGCAACATTACCACTACCTACTTCATGGCCTAGAAAAGTGATAGTGGCCTGGCCAAAGGAAGATTTAGATAAATTAACTGTAAATTGGGAATTCTTAAAGGTCTCAAACAGAGCTTTAAGTCTAAGTAGGTGTTGATCCCAAGTATCAGACACCACAACAATATCATCTAGGTATGCTGCCGTGCCTTCAAGTCCTTTAATAGCCTGATGGATGAGTTTCTGGAATGAAGAGGGGGAATTTTTCATTCCGAAGGGGGTAACTGTATACTGATAATGACCTCCTGGAATCACGAAGGCAGAGATTTCCTTCGCCTTATCTGTCAAAGGTACCTGATAGTAACCTTTAAGGAGATCTAATTTGGACACAAAAGTAGCCTTACCCACAAAGTCAATTACGTCATCCAGACGAGGAAGAGGGTAAGCATCTGTAATTGTGACCTCGTTCACTTTACGGTAGTCTGTGCACATACGAAACCCTCCATCAGCCTTTTTTTACTAGGATGCACGGTGAAGCCCATGGACTAGATGACTCCTCCACTAAACCATGTTCTAACAAGAAGTCTACTTCCTGCTGAAGTAGCCTTTGCTTTTCAGGATTAGCTCTGTAGGGGAGAGTTTAATTGGTTTAGATTTTCCCACATCTACATCATGGTAACCTAACGTACATTTTTTCGGCACATCCGAAAAAATATTAGGAATATGACTGTAGAAGCTCAGTTTAAATTGGTTGCTTGTATTTCAGATAATCCAGCCATTAAAGGGCTAGGATCCTTGAGGAGGGACAGAATTTGAAAGTTTAGTATTAATTTCAGAGATAGGAGTGCAAAGAGTCAGAGTCGTCCTCAGAGGTAGAGGACAGAGTCATTACTGGGACTTTATCTGGTGTATGAAAGGCCTTGATTTGATTAATGTGGTAAGTTTTTGTTTTTGAGGTCTTATCAATGGGAGCTACCACATAATTTAAATCAGATAATCTACTTACTATCTGCATAGGTCCCGTAAATCTAGCTTTCAAGGTGTGGCCAGGTATAGGTTCCTGCACCAACACCTTGTCTCCTGGATGGAAGGAGCGGAATTGTGCACTTTTGTCATACCTCTGTTTCATCTTACTTTGAGCTGTCTTTAGGTTAGCCGTGGCCAACTCACGTGCCACCTGCAACCTTGAAGACGGGTTGTAGAGTGCTGAGCTTACGTCTTCTCCCATCCATCCTTCTTTGAGCACCCAAAGAGGACCTCGTACATTGTGCCCAAAGATCAGCTCAAACGGACTATACCCTGTAGACTCTTGCACCGTCTCCCGTACTGAGAACAGCAACAAAGGTAGAGATTCATCCCAATCTGTCGGAAAGTGCATGCAAAAACTTCTCATCATTGTTTTTAATGTTTGGTGGAATCTTTCCAAGGCGCCTTGGGACTGAGGGTGATAGGCAGTGGATAAGTTGTGAATTATCCCTAACCTAGTTAATACTTCCCTAAATGCTTTGGCAGTGAAGTTAGTACCTTGATCACTTTGTATAGTTTTAGGAATGCCAAAACAAGAAATGAATTTTGTTAAAGCTTTGAGAATAGCTTTAGTATTGATACTACGCATTGGGATCGCTTCAGGATATCTGGTTACTTTATCCATAATTGTAAATAAATACTGATTTCCAGACTTTGACTTAGGTAGTGGACCTACACAATCTATAATTAAATCTGCAAAAGGTTCTCCATCAGCAGGTATGGGTTGGAGAGGTGCAGGTTTAATGGAATGTCCAGGTTTTCCAACTTGCTGACATTCTCGGCAACACCTAATATGATTCTTCACATCTTTCTTTAATTTTGGCCAATAAAATTCTTTTGTGATTCTATACAAGGTTTTTGTAATTCCTAAGTGACCTCCTGATGACGTATTATGAGCTATATTTAATATCTGAGGTCTATACTTGGTTGGAACCACTAACCTGTCGTATAATTGCCGCCCTCTTTCTCCTTACCAGTCTCAGTGCAAACCAAATAATCATTTTTAACTTCATTACTTGACTGGATGACCCCAAAGGATTTACCCATGGCTGCCTGAAAAAGCGAATTTTAAAGAAGGGTCCTTTCGTTGTTCCTCCCGGAAGGACAGTCCCTCGGGCATGGAAACAGAGACATCTGGCAATCCTGCAACCTGGGATAGGAAGGCTTGATCGGGTCTGTTCACTTGATTTACGAGACTCCGGCCGGTGTGTCTCATAAAACAAACGTGGCTATTCCGAGATCGGAGTCGTCCAAGGATAGGTCAACATTCTACCCTGACAACCCTTGGGATGTTGCCCGAGTTATGGCAACACTGGAGAAGCATTAATCATTATAGTTCAGGACACGAAGTAACAGTAGTAATGTTATTACCCAGTAATAACATGGCATTTTTCATGGAAATCCTTTTGAGATACCTACAGTCAAGTATCCCAGTGTAATATTTGCACTGTACATAAATTTTATGCAAAGGAACTGAATATATAGCTCCTCCATAGGCTTCCAATAAAACTGAGGAATTCAAGGAAGTATTCTCTGAAAGGGGTAATATTCCTTCTTGACAAGTGAGCAATATGCTCCAGTATCTCTAAAGGTATTTACTTTAGTTGGTTCTGAGTTTCCTGAAGGGAAATAAGACTTTCGCAATAATAAGGGGCCATACCTTTTTCTACTTCTCTAGGGGACATGTTACTAGGGATATTAGAGATTTTCCCGATGGGTTGAGGTTTTTGGGGGCAGTTGGAATGATGTGACCTACTTTATTGCACCTGAAGTCAGACGACAGGCTTGCCCTTTACTCCCTGATGACGTTGCAAGTGGTGTCGTTCTGGCTGGTGCCTCTCTGGATATTGTTGTCGAGATGCTCCATAAGTAGTTTGCCTCTCCGCAGGGGGACCATATGTTGAGAAGCGTGGCTCACCAGGTGACTTGGTTGGATGACGTAGACGCTCTCCCTCTGGCTGGCACTTCATTCTCCAATGTTGTCGATCTCTGCTCACGCCAGACTGTTGAAAAGAGAGACGGGACCGCTCGGACAAGGAGCGGTTCGTTTTCGAAGGTATCAGCCAACCTGGCCGCCTCCAATGCAGTGGTTTAAGTCACGATCCTGCAGAAAGACACGAACCTCTGGTCCCACAGACTCCAGCAGGTTATCAATCAGAATAAGCTGCACCAGCTCCTCAAAGTTAGAGACACCACTCGCTTTATAACCAGCTGGTAAAAGCTTTGGTTTGCTGTCTCACAAAGTCCACCAGGGATTGACCAAGCTGCCGCCTGTTCAATTTGAAGGTCTTACGATATTTAGCTGGGATACATGTATATGCTCCCAACACTGTGGTCTTCACTACTTGATAATCAGAGAATTCAGCGTCAGTTAATACCGACGTAAATTCCTGTGCCTTACCCAATAATGCTGTATGAACCAACGCTGCCCAGTGCTGTTCCGGCCACCTCAAGGCTCGAGCCTGATTTTCGAAGCTTTCGAAAAATTGCTCTGGTTCGGCCTCATTGAAGCGGGGAACAAGCTGTACTGCTTTTTGTAAACTGAAATCGTTTACAGAATGCGAAAACTGCCTCCTCTCTCTTTCCCTATCAAATTCTTCCCTTGCGAATGCTCTCTGTTCCCTAGTTTGCTCCAGCGTGATTTTTGCCAGCTCAAGTGCCAACGACGCTGATTCACCCTGAGACAACCCAGCTGCACTATACTGACCATTTTGCTCCGTAGGTGTATCATCTTCCTCCTGCGAGAACATAGTAGTTTTTTCCCTAGCTCCCGTAAAGGGAGGAGTTTGATGTGCCATCTCTTCTTCATAAGTATGTCAGCATAAGTGAACGCAGTTGCGCAGCTGTGAGAGTGCGTTTATAGGGAATGCCAATGGAACGAGCAATTTGCCAACAACGCTGTAGGGACAATTTAGGTAGGTTATGCAAAGTATATGCCGACACCAGGCGTCCTGACTCGTCTAGGTGGCATAAGTTATTCGCTATGCACAGTACGAATAACCCAACGTAACACGTTAATTTGCAGAACACGCTTAGCTATGCACAGTACGATTGCAGAATACGCATACAAGCAAAGCCGACTGCACACAAGATTGACCGTAGCGAAGCGAGCACACTGAACAAGCTAGTAGCGAGCTGTTGAACGATCACCCAATAGCAAGGCTGATCATAAGCAACTGACACGCAAAATTTGTAAAGCGAAGCGAAACAGCAAGCTACACAATGTTCCTGCTACAAGCTTCACCCTAAGCTCAACCGTTTCTCTAAGTCCAGCTCTCGGACAGGCTACCCATATTACAACCTAGGATTTCAAATGGCCTGTTATCCCAGGTGTAATGGGAGCAAATAAACACAGTAGAAAAAGTTTAGACTTATATTATCCTTCACCAATTATAACAGCAATATGTACACTATGTACAGTGATAAATATAGTGCACTCCACGGTAAGCAAGGCAGAAATAGAAGCCACAAGATAGCAGACCGTGCTTCAACCAGCTCTAGAGTGGGAATGACAAGGGCAGACAGGAGAGCGGTATCCACATAACCTCTGCGATTGTCAATCCCACCTTCTTATTGGCTAGAACCTGGTCACTAGTTGAACGATGGGGCCCCATCATCAACTCTTAGCAACCTGGTTCGCTGGTTGGGGGAGATAGCCTGTAAATGAGGGTGTGTCCATGCACCGAATAAAGGTTACGTACTCTTTGCATGCCACAATGTGTTAATGTCAGCAATCATTCATGATACATATGGCATTCAACGTGAATCCTTGTGTAGTGTCGCCTTGAATGGAACTTCACGGATCATCGTCAAGTTTTGTGACACTCAGATTTACGAGAAGATTGTGACCCAGTACCAGGATATAAGTAAGCAAGTTACCCCAGCAGTTTCTGTCCAGTTGCATGACGTTTCACGATACTATACATGGGTACGTGTGCGAAACGTGTCTTTTGGGGCCAATGAAGTTGATATACGTGACGTTTTTGAATGTTATGGGAAGATCCACCTGGTCACCATGGGTAGGTGGTCTGACGGCCACTATGCTGGTCTTCAGGAGGGGTCATTTACGTTGAAAATGTCCCTGCATCAGCCGATTCCTTCATACGTACAACTGGAGGATTTTCGATCCCAGGTGTATGTTACGTATCCTGGACATAGAAGAACTTGCCGCCTCTGCGGCGCTTTGGATCACATAGCAGCTCAATGTGTTCAGCTTCAGTCGTCATCGGGACGTGGTAGTCGTCCTGATGGTGAGGTACCCCATCAGGCTCTGGAAGAGGAGGTTGTCGAGAACTCGCCGCGTCTGACATCATGGAGTGCTGAGGTTGATCGGGCCATGTTACTAGAGTCATCTTATGTGACTCTACCTGGGACTGCCTCCCTTGACGAGGTGGAACATGTGAACAGTGAAATCCCTCTAGCAAGAGAGGCAGGTGATATGGAGGCCGACATTGTATCTGCGTTGAGTGACCTATTAGCATCGCATGAGTCTGATTCTGTGCCATGTTCTGAATAGGGGAGATTACCTGCAGATGATGCTGATCAGATAGCTAAAGTGCGAGATTTGGAGAGTTCGGGAGTTCATACTGTTGAGGCAGAAATTCACAAGGAGAACACTCCAAGTACTGACATGTCTGAAGATGTTGTTTCTAGGAAGTGTACGGCTACCTCGTCCGACTCCGATGATGTCTTGACCCCTGGACAACGTTCAGGGAAGAAGACGTGGTCGGAAATCACAGGTGGGGAGAGGTCGCGTGAGTCCAGGACAGCAGGTAATATCACGGGGATTGCCAAAGGTGCAGGAAGTGCCTTGGGTGCTTGCTTGTGCAAAGAGAAAAAGGAGTGGTAGCCCCTAGAGGAAAGCCACCTTTAACACAGTTAGGTTTGTAACTATTAATGTTAATGGTTTGAAATCTGTCAGAAAGTGTGTGTAGCTGCGTGAGTGGTTGAATTGTTTTGCAGTAGATGTGTGTTTTTTGCAAGAACATAACCATAAGGTAGGAAGTTTGTTTGAGATGGATGGTTATGACATTTATGTGACTCACTCCAGACGTCTGAAAGGTGAAGTGGCTGTGTTGATAAAAGCAAACAGCCCGTTTGGGTTGAGACATTGGGAGGAAGGGGGGGAGGGTCGCGTGGTGCGAGTCGTGGGGGATTGGGGTAGTAGAAGGGTTGGCTGAACATGATGTTAACATTAAAAACACTTTTGTTAAAGATGTCTTGGTATATTATTTGAGGTCCCTGCCAGAAATTACAGTGGTTGGTGGTGACTGGAACTGTGTGGTGCACCGTAAAGATGTTGAACCGAGGTGGACGGGTTTCTGTTCACTTGTTTTGGGTGACTTGTTGTCTGGGTTGGGGTTGGTAAATGTATGCGTAGGACGTGACTTGGGGATTGAGCATACTTTTGTGCATAGGGGCTATGCGGCACGTTTAGATAGGGTGTATGTGTCTCGGCGGGTGATCGTAATTAATGTGCGTGTATTGAATGTCTTTTTCTCCGACCATTTGGGAGTTTTCGTAGAGCTCGACTGGGGGGGTCTCCTGCATCGTTTTCAGGGATACTGGAAACAATACACGGATGCTGCAAAGTGCAGATAATAGGGAACTATTCGTGGACTTCTGGGCGTCTATGGGAGTAGACTCCTGGGAGGGGTGGGATTTAGTACGACGATGGGATGAGGTTGTGAAGCCTAGAATTAAGAATTTTTATGTACATCGGGGTAAGGAGGCCACTCGCTTGGAGTATGGTTTTCAGAGGTACCTGGAAGGTCATCTACGAAAATGTTTTGCAAGGGGGAAAAACTCCTGGGGGTTTTTAAGTGGTTTTGAGTTTTTGGACCCCTATTCAAAAGGGGGAAATCCGGTTTGGGAAAAATAAAGGTTTTGGTGGGGGCTTTTTGGGGGGTGGGGGGAGGGGCTTTGGGGGGGTTTGGGAAAAGGGGTTTGGGCCTTGTGTTTTTAAATTAAAAAAGGCCAAAAGGCGGATTTTAATTTGAGTTAGTTCGGGTTTGGTTTTTGGGGAAGGTAAGTGGGGACCTTTTAAAAAACCCAAGGGGGAAGGGGTTATTGTTTTTATTTTTTCGTTTTGGGGGAAAAGAAAGCTGGGATTGCGGGTAAAAGATTTTGGTGGGGCTTGCGATTTAAAGGGTTTGGGGGGGGTGTAAAAATGGGTTTAAATTGAATGTTTTTTTCCTTTTGGGGGGTTTTCTAAAGGTCAGGGGGGTTTTGAAGCATAAAGGAAAAATGGGGGGGAAAGGGCTAAAAGGCATTAATGGGCTTTCCCTTTGGGGGTTAAAAAATTGGGGGGGGTAAACGACTTTATGGGTTTGGGAAAATTTTTAAAAAATAAATGAATGGAAGGAGGGGGGGGGTTTGGGTTCAGGGTACCGGGGTCTTCTTAGGAAATGTTTTATTAGCAAAGGCCCGCCCCTTTTCCCCGTGTTGTGAGTGACTTTTTAAAACTATATTGAAAAATTTTTTGAGGGGGAATTGGGGGGGAATTTGGGGGGAAAGTTGGTTGGGGGGTTTAAGTATCCAAAGGGGAAAAGCAGTTTTGGTTTTAGGGGTCGGGTTTAAGGTTTAAGGAAATTGGGAAGGTTTAAAAAAGGGGGGAAAGTTTTTAGGAAAAGGGGGTAAGGGGTGGGGGTGGTTGTTTTTGGGGGAAAACTGGCAAAAGGCCCCTTTTAATTTTGGGGGAAAGGGGCCGGTTTGGGGAAAAAATGAGTGGGGGGGAAAGGGTTCCATCTTTGGGGAACCCTTTGGTTTAAAATTTTGGGAGTGGATTTAAGGGTTCAAATTTAATGGAAGGGGGGGTGTTTTTTTTACCCCTTTTGGCCCTTTCAAAGGAAATGTTTTTGAAATTAAAGGACCCCCTTTTTTATGGGCTTTTTGGCAAAAATTTTTTGGGCTTTTAAGGAAAAGTGGCGAACCAAAACCTTTGGTTGGGTATTGTAAGATGATATTTGGAAGTTCAGGGAAAATTGGGGTTTTGGGGGGGGTGAGTTGGGGGGGTTTTTGGCAAGGACGGGGATTTTGAAAATTGGGAAATTTTGGGGAAATTTAAAAAAATTGGGGGGGGTTTTGGGGGGGGAAAGGGGGGTTTTCCCCCGGTTTTTTTTTCTTTTTTAAAAGGTTAAAAAATTTTTTAAATTTGGTTTTTTTGTTTTCTTGTTAAATTTTTTTGGGTTTGATGCCCCCTTTTTTTTTTGGGGGGGTTTTTTATTCCCGGTTTTTTTGAGGGGTTTTTTGTGTTTATTTGGGAACTTTTTTTTTGTTTTTTCTTTTCCCTTTTTTTTAAAAAAAAAATTTTAAAAATTTTTGGGGTTGGGGGAGTTGTGGGGGGGGTTGGGATCCCAGAGGGGGGACGTGGTTAAATCGTATGCTATATGTGTTATTCTTAAATGCGGGGGGTCGATCAGATGGGATGTGCAATTGGGGGGAGGGTTGTACATAGTTTTTGGGGGCGCTTAAATAGCTATGACCGTTTACTTTTAAAAACCCTTTGCATCAGAGGGCGGTGGTCGTTAATGCCCTGCTTTATAGCAAAGAAAGGGGCACGTTGCTCCTGTATCCTCTTTTTGGCAGGGGACTTAAAACGCTTTTGCTAGATTTTTTAAAATCGATTTTTGTGGGGTTCGGTTTTACGATTGGCTCACAAAGGGGTGGTGGGCCCACTAAAGGGCATCAGGGAGGGGGGGTTTCTTTCCCTTCTAGATTTTTCTAAGGCTCGTGTAAAGGCTTGTTACGTGAAGGGGTCGTTTTCAACGACGGGGTTGGGATGAAATGGGGGGTTAAGTAAATTTGAAACATGACCTGGCAGGGGGTGGAGAGGGGGAAATTTTAAATTTTTGGGGGCGACGCGAGGGCTTGTGTATTATTGAACTGAGGGAGTTGCTGTTTTAAAATTTATGACCTTAAAAGGGGGGGGTAGGGAGGTAGTCGGGGTGCAGTTAAATGGAATGTATCCCATGAAAGCATGGGGTAATAAAAGGGAGGCATTTTCAAACATTTTGGCTGAAAAATCAAGTACGGGAACTGGTTTTTAAATTTTTAAACATGGATCTTGCCGTCCGGGGTGGTGTTTTTTAAATGGGCCCTTTGGGGGGAAAAACGGGGTTTTGGGCCGGGGGTGCGGGGGGGGAAATTTCCCCTTTTCACGTTTTTTATTTCTGTGAGACTTTAAAGGTATGGTAAGAGATTTGGTTTAGTGGGGTTTTTTTGCTTTGGTTGGGGGGGGAGGTTTTTCGGAAAACTCCGGGCTTTGAGCTTTGTGTAGGGGGTTAACTTGTGTTTGAAAACGTCCCGGTGTCGTCCTTTGGGGCCCGATTATATTTTGTCCCGCCCCATCGAAACCCTTTATTTTTCAATACCTGGTTTTCCCTCTTTAAAAGCGTCGATCTCACCCCACTGGGTAAACCCCAGAGTCTTTTCCCTGTGCATAACATTGCCCGTAGATGCCCCTTCCCAAATTTAACCCAAAAAAACCATACCCCCAAAGCGAGTGGCCCCCCCCTTACCCGTTTGAACAAAAAAATTTTTTAAATTTCTGGGGCTTCACAACCTCATCCCATCGTGTACAAAAACCCAAACCCCCCCCCGGGGGTCTACTCCCAAAGATGCCCGAAGTCTTTACCTGGATTTTTCCTGGAGAGATTTCCGGGGGGGCAACGCCCCCCCGGCCCGGGTTTCTGTGACCGGGCCTCCTTTGGGGGATAAGCCTGATAAACCCAGGCTTTTGCTGCGGGCTCCACGAAAACCCAAAACGTACGACCCAAAAAAAAAAAAAAAAAAACACCCCCGGCACCCGGGAATTTGACTTTAGGTGTTTTTCCCCCATGCCAGCTAAAAGGGGGCCGGGGCCGGGTGGTTTTTCCCCCTTATGTGTGCTGGGGGGCCCATTTGGGAACAGCCCTGGGGCCCCGACACTTTTTGTAGGTCTCTTAACGGCTATTTCCCCCCTGTTTTTAAATTGGGGAGATGGTGCATCTTTCCCAAAGTCTTTTGCTTTGTAGTGATTTGTTTTCGGTGCAAGTTCGGAACTATTTCCCTCGGGGAATTTATTTTCCCTTTTTATCTCCCCTTTCCCAGCACCCCCTTTTTGTTTTTCCCAGTTTCCAAACCCCCGGGAAAACGAGGGCGGGAAAGAACCCCCCCCAGTCGAGTTAAAACAAAAATTTCCCAAATGTGGGAGAAAAAGACATTAAATTACAGGGCACTTTTAATTACGTTCACCCCCCGAGACAATACAACCCTATCAAAACTCCCGAAAAACCCCCCCTATGCACAAAAGTATGCTCAACCCCCAAAGTCACTTTCCAATGATCCCTCTCCAACCCCCCAACCCAGCCAAAGTAAACCCAAAAAAAAGGGTGAACAAAACCCGCCCCCCGGGGGTTTTCCAAACCTTAGGGACACCACACAGTTCCGCCCACCACCAACCACTGAATTTTGGCGGGGACCTCAAAAAATATCCCAAAGGACATCTTTAAAAAAAAGGTTTTTAATGTTAACATCATTTAAAAACCTCCCAAATTATACACCTAAAAAACCCAAACCCCTTCTACTACCCCAATCCCCCCACGACTCGAACCCCACGACCCCTTTCCCCCTTCCCCCAATGCCCTAACCCAAACGGGTGTTCGCTTTTATAAAACACGGGCCCTTCACCTTTCAACGTCGGGGGGTGAGTCACATAAAAGTCAAAAACCACCATCTAAAACAAATTTCCCTCCCTTTAAAGGTTATGTTTTTTCCCAAAAAAACACACATCTACTGAAAAAACAATTCAACCACTCCCCCACCTCCCCCACACACTTTCTGACAGATTTAAAACCCCTTTCCCCCTTAAAAGTTCACCCCCTAACTGTTTTAAAAGGGTTTTTTCCCTCTAGGGGCTACCACTCCTTTTTCTCTTTTCCCACCAGCAAGCCCCCAAAAGGGGAACTTCCCGCCCCCTTTTGGCAATCCCTGATACCCCGGTTTTGGTTCCGGGGACTCACGCAAACCTCCCCCCCCCTGTGATTTCCGACCACGTCTTCTCCCTGAACTTTGGTCCAGGGGTAAAAGCAAAATGGGAAGTCGGACGGGGTACCGCATTTCCCTAGAAACAACATCTTCAAAACCTGTCTTACTTGGATTTTTTTCCCCCCTTTTAATTTTTTGCCTCAACATTATGAACCCCCCCGAATTTCCCAAATCTCGCATTTTAGCTATCTGTTTCCGCATCTTTCTGCAAGGAAATTCCCCCCTTTTCAAAAACAGGGACAGAATCAGACTAATGGATGCAAATGGGGCATTCAACGAAAAATACAATGTCGGCCCCCCAAAATCACCTGCCTCTTTTGGTGGGGGGGATTTCCTTTTCACATTTCCACCTCGTCAAGGGAGGCAGTCCCAGGTAGAGTCACATAAAGACTCTAGTAAATGGCCCGATCAACCTCACACCCCTAAAGTCAAAGCTGCGAGTTCTCGAAAAACCCCCCTCTTCCCCAGGCCCTCACCGCAGGACGACCCCAAACCCCCGTTTAGACTGAAGCTGAACACATTGAGTCCTTGGATCCAAAGCGCCGCAGAGGGGGCAAGTTGTTCTATGCCCAGGATACGAAAACATCCCAACCTTGGACAAAAATCCTCCAGTTGACTTATGAAGGAATGGGCTGATCGGGACTTTTTCCAAGTAAATGACCCCCCCAGAAGCCAGCAAAAGGTGGCCGTCGGGCCCAAATTACCCATGGTGACCGGGGGGATCTTCCCAAAACTTTCAAAAACGCACTATTCAACTTCATTGGCCTAAAAATTTAAAAACTTTCGCCCCACTACCCATGTATAAAATTGTGAAAAGCCCTGCAACGGAAAGGGAAAACTGCGGGGGGAAACTTGCTTATTTAAAACCCGGGTTTACTGGGTCAAAAATTTTCTCGAAAAATTCGGGGGAAGTTTAAAAAAAACGTTGAATGAAAATTATCGGGCTGTTGCTGACATTAACAAATTTTTGATTCGTTGGTGATAGACCCCTGCTTTATTTGAATACAAACAGAAAAAAAACACGCCCGGGCGAAACGCAGTCCCCAAATTTTTTGTTGTTTTGGGAAAAAAACCCCCTCCCCCCCCAGGGTCGGGACTGAGGAAAGAAGCTGACAACGCTCAGCAAAACCCTTTCTGAGCAGGAATGAGAGGAAAAATTGGGGGGGATTCGTCAGGGGCAGGTGCTTTCGTCAACAGGGGTTTAGGGGTTGTTTTTGTGGATGCGTGTTACGAAAAGAAATGGAAAAGTTGGGGGTTAATTTGAGGCTTTGGGCTAAATGGGGGGAATGGGAAAAACTGAAATTTTGGTGCAAAAAGGGATCGTTTGGGAGTTTGGGTGAGCGGGTAAGTGAGGTGGATTAGGGGGGGCGGGGGACAGGATAGCATTTGAAAAATCGCCGGGGTATTAGGGCATCCCTTGTGTTTTTTAAAGGGAAAACTGTTAGTGTTTGCGTGGGTTTTTAGGGGAGTTTTTTTAAATTTCCATAAAAACCGGGGGGGGTAGGTTGGGGGAAACAGCAGGAACGGGTGAAGTGGCCCAGGGGCCCCTTTAAAAAAAAGTTTTGGGGAATAGGGCACGACTACCGTTCGATCCCCTTAATTTTGGGGGCCCGGTTTAAACAAGTTTTTGCAAAAGTTTTCGGAAATAGGTTGAAAGGTGTTCTTGCCAGCTTTTTGGACGAGGGTCAATATGGAACCCCCCTGGGCATTCGATGTGTGGGGGCAGGGGATTATACGTAGGTTTAAGATAAAAGGGGGGGAAAAAATCAAGGGGGGGGTTTTAAAGCTTTTTAAAATTGGCTTGTGGGGCATATGACTCTGTGGAGGCTTTGAGGCTTTGGGTGGAATTTTAAATGCAAGGGCGGGGGGTTTTGGGGGGGAAAATTTCGTCATTTTGAACTAAGTGCTTTATGGAAAAGGAACGGTTAGGGTACAAGTGAAGGTTTAGATTAGGTAACTTTTTTTGGGGAGGGGAAAGGGGGGTTTAAAGGCAGGGAGGGCCCTTTTCCTCAGTTTCTTTTTGGGCATTACCCCAGGCCCCCGTTCTATAGGGCTGTGCCTTTGGGGGGATAGGGGAAGGGAGGGTGGGGGGATGGGGTGTCTGGGGAAAACGGGAAACTTTGGATATTTTGAGGGCCCACCACAGTGCTATTTAGAAGGTCGAAGTTTTTACCTAGGGTTTGTGATTTTTTTTTTTTATTTTTTAAATTGGGGAAAATATCTTGTACAGACAAACAAAAAACATGTATATAAATAGACATACTGATAAATAGTTCAAAAGAAAATATCACACACTTTTTTCGTTTTTTTTACCAGGAGAAGAAACCGCCCACTGAAAAACGATAAAATTACAACAGATTTCAAAACCCACAAGAAACCTGTCAGTTATGAATAGGGAAAAAACCCTTAACATTGTCATGTCTCATTTTCAACTAAGTTAAACGTGCAGCGGCCCAAAAACAACAGAAATTCGTGTAGATTTTTTTTTTTTATTTTTTTTAAAAAAAACACAGTATACATGTATGTTATAAAAATAATTACTTAAAACCGGATACTTTTGGGTATAAAAAAATTGTTTTAAAACAAGAACCGTGAAAACTTTATGTAAGACAACAACAATTATAAAACTAAACAAAGAACAAATGGAACATACCTTAAAAAACCAAATAAATAAATAAACCCAAAACCCGACAGCTTTTCAATTGGGGTATGAAATAATATGTTTTAAAAAAAAGTATATAAAATAATGTTGCGCATTCAAAGGTACTATGGATATATAAAAAAATTTTTTTTACCCCAAAAAAAATATTTATAAAAAATAATACTTGCCATCCCCTGTAAAAATTTTTTATAGAAAATAAAATATCAAAACCCACTTAAATCGTGAAATATTTTTCTTTTTTATGTTATTTTAAAAAGGATTTTTACAACAAAAAAAAATAATGTATAAAAGATAAACCCCCACCCTTAACAAACAGGTATCCAAAAAAGAATTTTTATAACCCCGGTACACCCCTTTGGGTTTTTCAAAAAATTCCGGGCAGTTATATACCTTTGGAAATACCCAGGTGTTCATCATGCATAAATAAAAAACAGAAAGGGGCTTTGTCGTCACATATGTCATTCTAATACAAAAAATTTTACTAAAAGGGCAGCAAAAATAAATCATATACCCCAAACTCCTCCCCCACAACAGATATTTTCATAAAACATAAAGTTTGCCTGTAGCCTTTTTTGGAAAAATTTTTAAAACCCCCCCCCCCCCCCCCCCCCAAAAACCCCCCCCCCCCCCCCCCCCCAAAAATCCCCCCCCCCCCCTAAAATTTTTTTAAAAAAAACAAAACATTAAAAAACAAAAAATAATTTTCATAACATCCAAAAAGAAAAGAAAAATTTTCAAAACCCTAAAAACATTTAAATGTTTAAAAAAAAAATATTTTTTTAAAAACGCAAAAAAAGGGACAAAAATTTAACAAAAACAAAACATAAAACGAAAATTTCCCTTATAACAAAAACCCAAAAAAACATTTTGCAAAACCCGTTACTAAAAAATTTTTTTTTTTATTTTAATTTAAAAAGGTCCCAAAAAAAACCAAAAAAAAAAAGGGTTTCCCTTTAAAACAATTTTAAAAAACCCAACCCCTTTTCCCATTAAATTTCATTTACTTCAAAAATTAAAATTTTGGGGAAGAAAAATTATAAAAACAATCCCCCCATTGGCTGTTGATTCAAAAAAACTCTGTTTTTTGGTACTTAAAATTCCCCATAAAAAATGGTTTATAATTAAAAAAGGGGATAATCCTACCAGTAATCTTAACCCCCCCCCCCCCTTTTAAATAACTTTCTCCATAACTCTTAACCAACCTTTTTATTAATTTAAAAAACTTTAAGGGTTCAATTAAAATGGGGGAAAAAAACCCCCCATCCCCCAAAAAATAAATTTTTTTTTTCAAAAATATCTGAACCCTTTTGGCCAAAACCCCCCCCCCTAAAGAAAAACCAATTTCCCCAAAAAAAACCTTTTATAATTTTATTAAAATTAAAAATTGCACAAATTGGGTTTTTACAAAACCGGGCTTTTTAAAACCCCCCCCCCAATTCCTTGTTAATTTGCCCGCCTCAAAATCATAAAACCCCCTTTTTTTAAAAATTAACCCTTAGCCCCCCAAAAAAGGGGGAAAAACCCCCCCCCCCCCCCCTTTTTTTTATTTTTTTTTCCTAACCGACTTAACCAAAAAAAAACAACCCAAAAAAAGCTCCAAATTTCCAAAAACATTTTAAAAAACCAACCATCCAATTTTCCCCCCAAAAATAAAATTTTCAAAAAAAGAACCCCCCCCCAAAAAAATGCCCCCCCCGTTTTTTTTAAAAAAAAAGGAGAAACAAAAACCCCCAAAGCAAGGGTCTAAAACAACCCCAACCCCCCAAAATTCACCTACCGTCCAAATTTCGATAACCCAATGGAAAAAATTTGCCCCCAAACCCCCCATATATAAACCTATTTCTGCATACTGTATGATACACACTCGCCTAAGCGCCCGAACCCTACATTTTACCCCCCCCCTCCCCCATGGGACCAAACCCAAAACAAAAAAATTTTGCCAATACTACATCCTGCCCTTCCCAAAACCTTTAAAAACCCCTTTACACACAAAAAAGCAAAACCCCCAAAAAACGAAATTTGGGGTTTTTCCCCCCCCCCCGCCCCGAAAACCCGAACTCCGCAAAACCCTGTCCTTTACAAAATCCCAAAATTCTCACAAAAATATATAACTGAAAAGCCGTCTCCTCTTTCCGCACAATGCAAACAATTTCCGCACCCACATAACCCATTCCCATTTAGCCTGACCTTGGGCTGAAAACCCCTAAAGGGAACAAAAAAAACCATTCACGAACCCTTTGGGTTTTTTTCTGATCTTCCGAAAGGGATTCCCCCCCTGCAATACCCAACATACATCGATTATGTTTCACCCCTGGGAAACCTGTACCCCCCCCAAAGTTCCCAAGCCTACTTACCTCACTTTTTTTTTTCCCCCTTTTCTGCCCCAAATTTTTTTTAAACCCAAAAATTTACATCCTGTAGTGCCTTCCCCCCCCACCATTTTTGGGACATCCCCCCATGACCTTCCCCCCCTTCAACCCCCCTCGCCTCCCACCCAAAACCGTTGTTTCAAAATACACTGCCTTCACTGGGTCCCCAAAATTTTAAGACCCCTCCCACCCCGCCCTACACCCTCAACCCCCCACCCCTTCCGTAGCCATGGCTTCCATAAACCCCCCACATACCTCAAAAAAACCCCCTTTCCCCCCCCGTTCCTGAAAAAATTTGCCCCGAAACCCCAGGGGATATATTTTGGGCCAAAGCCCCCCACTTTATGTACACAAAATGTATTTACTACCACCCACCTCTGCTGCAATTTACATCCCCCGCTCTCCACCCCGCGCATTTCCCACCCCCGCCCCTACTCACCAAATTCCCTTTTAATTTATTCCTGCGCTCCCCCACGTCCGCCATAAAACACCAAACCCACATTCTTTAAATTTTATCCACTATGTTCCCCCCATACTGTTTTTCCCCCAAACCCCCCCCCACCCCCCTGCCACTTCTTAACTTTGATTTGCTCCCTTAAAACCCCCATTCCCCGGTTTGCCCCCGCCCCAAAAAACCCCTTTAAACGTCCCACATTCCCCAATCCTATTTTTCCCCCCCCCCAAACTGTGGTGTCATCCACATACCCCCCAAAACCCCCAAACTCCCATATCCCACTTCTCCCTTTTTTCCCCCAAAATCCTTCCTCTATAAGCCTATAAAAAAAGGGGCCCGAAGATGTTTTAAAAAAATTTAGAAAGGGGCAACCCCGTCGCAAACCCCCCCTATCTGCAAACCGGGAACCCAAAATTCCCCTTAACCGTCACCCTTACCCCTTGCAGGGTTTTTATACAAAGTAGTCGCCCAGCACACAAACTCATCCCCCAAAACCCCGTTTTTGGGAAAAAAACCCCCACAACAAATGTCCATCCCCACGTCATAAAACCCGCTTCCAATCAAACCCCAAGTCCCCCCCCCCTTGTTACCCTCCACAAAATTCCCTTTTTTCCCTTTCCCTGCCCCTCACGCATACATCCCACCCGGGAATTCCCCCCACTGACCTTATGTGGACTCGGTCAAGCCAAAAAATTTTAATTTTTTATACGGGTTTCCTAAAGTCTTTTGCAAAAAAATTATAATCTGCACACATGAGGGGGAAACCCCCCTAAAACCACCCAAGAACTCCCCCCCCCCCCCTTATAGACCAAAAATACTACCCCCTGCTCTGCGATTCCCCCCCCAACATCCCCATTCCTTCATACAGTTAAACAACAGGGGGCCAACCCTTCCCTTTATACAAACCCCAAAGGGGAATATAGAAATCAAATTTGGGAAATTCCCTCAAAGCCCGGTGCTTTTTTCCCCCACTCAGCCCTTTTAAAACCCCCCTCCTCCCCACCCCCCCCCTCCGATTACCCGATCCTACCCCCCCATTCCGCCCTCCCCCTTCCCTTAAAAAAAAACCTTTGAATTTTTCCCTTTTCCCCGAATCCTCCCTTTCCCCCCTTTTTTTCCCCCCCCCTGCTTAAATTTCCCCCCTAAACCCAAAGATCCTTTAATTTCTCATTTTTTTCGGGGGCACTAAAAATACCCGGGCCCCCCCCTATATTTCCCCCCCCCCCCTTTAAAAACCCCCTTTAAAAACAAAAATCGTGGGGAAATTTTTTTTCCTATTCCTAAAATTTTCCCCCCAAAACCATCCTTTACGGTTTGTAACCCCCTAGAACCCCTCTAAACCTTTCCCCCAAAACGTTGGGATCAAAACAAAATTTTGTTTTATCCCCCCATATTCCCTTCCCCTTAAAAACCTCTAATTTTTCTTTGTCTAGGCTTTCCCCCCCCCTTCTTTAAAAACCCTTTAGCTTCCCCCCTAAATATTTTCCCGGAACCATACCCCCCTCTCCCCCCTCCCCCCCCTATGCTGGTAAAAACTCCCTAATCCCGCAATTTTGCGTTTTTCTCCACCATTCCAAAGGCATCCTCCCCTTCGTTTTGGAGCCTTCCCCTAGTTTTTCTTCCACCCCTTCCCCAAAAAACAAAACCCCCCCCCCCCCCCCCCCCTGGGAAATAGCCCCACATTCCCTTTCCCCAATTTAACCCCCATACCTAAAAAAAACCCTCCGTTTCCCCTGCCATCTCTGCCCCAAAAAACGGCAAAGGGGTCCGGGGAAAAAACCCAAATCTAAAACGTCATTACACGTTTTTTCTGTTATATACGAGTTATAAAATATACGAACCAACCCCCGGCGCTTTAAAACTCCGCCCTAAACTGTGGTCTACTTTCCACCCATGCCCCCGAAATATGTCATAAACCCCTGAACCCCAACAAATCCCCCAATACCCCAAGCCAAACCCTGCCCCTCTCGGGGTCCACATCCTTTTTTTCCTTTACCAATTCCCAAACCCCCCCTATTAAAGGGCTTGGTAAACCCCCCCATGTAGAAAAAAAAACCTCCCTTTTCAAAATTCACTTTACCCAAATGGTTTCTTTTTGCCGGGGCATATTTATCCCCCGAAAAACAAAACTCTAATCTCACCCCCATATCCCCCCACCCCACCCCCCCCTCCCCCCCCCATCCCCTTTTTACTTGGCCCGTGGAATGGGGTTGGAAATCCCTCACTGCCACTGCCACCCCACTCTTTTAAATTTCCCCGAAATACCAACCCTCATTCCCAAAACCGTTTAGCCTCAACTCTTGCCATACTTAAAATTGGTTTTCTTGAATAAAACAAACCAAAAATGTTTAAAAAACCGCTTAAAAAATCCTCCCAAACCCTAACCCTTTTTCCGGGCATCTAAGGCCAAATTTCCCGTTTTTTCGTTTTGACCTTAAAAATTCAGAAAGGGGGCTTTCCCTCAGTCTCGTGTCCTGTCTGTTCCCCTTTTTGCGGGTTTTCTGTCTTTTCCCCTGCCCCTTTCCCGCCTGGACCCCCTCCCCCCCCCCCCCCCTGGGGCCCCTTCCCCTTTTTAATCACTTCCGCCCAAGTCTTCTTCCCCGAACGGGTGAGCTGGTGTTATAACCTCCTCATCCGGGTGACCAAACCCCGCCCTGTTCTTGATGTGCCCCAAAATTTCCCCAATTAAATTTTTTTTTTTCCAAATTTTTCCCCCTTTTGCACCCACTTCCACCGTACAACTGCAACATGCCAGGCACTGACCCCCGAGGCCTTGGGAAACTGCTAATCAAGTCCTTTTCAACCCCTCAGAATTCCCCCTGTCTGGGAGTGGGGTTTCCTCCCAAGGGACGTCCGGAAAATTTTTAATCCCTCTTCCCCGTAGGGGGGATAGATAACTTCCCCCTTTGGTTTACCGGTCTCTTTCCCAAACCCCCCCACTTCGTTTCCCCCAAATTTCCTTTTCCCAAATGCAAATCAAATTTTTCGGCAGAGGGTTTCCCCCTTTAGACCTGTGAAATACTTGCCGGTTCCCCAAAGGCCCCCGGCGCTGCTGTTTTTTTTCCACATTTCCCGCCGCCATGTGGCAAAAATGCCGCACAGGCGACACGTCTTTTCGTTGTCCCATGTAAGTCACTTACAGCCCGGTCCCCCAAAAAAACCTCCGGACAACATACGGTTTGGGAAAGGGTTTTCCCTTAAAAAACATCTTTACGGGGTTTAAAAACCCCGGCCCACAACCCCTTAAAAATTCCCCCCGTTTCCCTCAATAAATTATAGCATGCACCTCACCTATCTTTGAAATGTCCCCCGAAAATCCACATCGTCTGCCTTTGAAAGAAACTTTTTGGATCCCCCACCCAGGGTGGGAGTATTTTTAGGCATCCTGCAGGGGGTACCTCCCCCAGATGAAACGGTGAAAATTCTTCCGGGTTTTTTTAGTCACCGTCCTTTCTATGCCTCCACTGTGCAGAACTTTTTTGAAGTTTTATGATTTAACCATTAATTGCTATTCCGGGGTAATTCCCTTCAACCCTTTAATGCCAAAAGTTTTTCCCCTATTTAAACGTTTTGGGAATAAAACAGGGGGCATTCATGGGGAAATTTTCCCCCTTTTAAAAAGGGCAACACACACGATGTTGCTCCTCTGCGGTACTGGCAGCCATATTGGTTGAAAAAGGAAAATTGCGCACCAGAAAAGCAGGAGCTTTTTGCGCAGTTGGCCACTCAGCCCCAAAACGAGAGGACCCAAAGTTTCTAAAAGAATACCCGCCCCACACTTTCAACCCCCCCCCCCCATTCCCCAAAAGCTGTATTGGCCCTCACCCCAAACCAAGACATAAAAAAAACATTAATTTTAAATGGGGTTTTTTAAAAAACTTCTTAAAACGCTTCATACTAACCACCTTCCTACATAACCCCTGGAAATCAAATGCAAAAAACCTTATTAAAAATCGTACAAAAACCCAATGAATACAGGAAAACATAGCACAAAAATAACCCCTCCAAAAGCTTAAATTTTAAAACCCCCTTAAAAAAAACCCGCATAAAAAAATAGTTTTAGTAAAATACCTACTTCATAGGAGAACTAAGTATTAAAATAAAAAAATAAAAATTTAAAAACAAATAAAATCCAAAAAAAAAAAAAACATAAATCCCAAAATCTTAAAATGAACTTTCTTTTACATGCTTCATACATGGGCCCACCCCGCAAGAACCAACAAAAGGGGTATATTTTTTAAAAAATTAAAAAATTAAAATAATAAGAAATTCACAGATTTATGCAAACTGGGCTCACAGTCCCCATAAAGTAATTGTCCCCATCGCCTCCGGGTGTGTGGACGAGCTGCACAGACGCTCCTTTTTAGTTTGTTTTTTTTGGGAGTTTTTCCTTTATTGAAACGCCCTTGCGTTGGGTTTGCAGGAAAGGGGGGGGAAAGGTTTAAAAAAAATGGGGGATGTTTTAGGTTTTGGAGTAAGCTCAGATGCAAGTAAGATGTGAGTGAGCATGCGATACAGGATTTGCGGAGAGGAGTACAATGCGAGTTAAATGATTATGATCACCTTCTCATGGGTGGGCTTATATCTGAGGCAGAGATGTGGAGGCACTACAAGGAATGAGTAAGGGGAAGGCTCAGGCATTGATGGCATCCCTTGTGAATTTTATATCAAATATTGGGAGGTAACACAGACTTTTATGGTTCGTTTACTCAATGCAATGAAGGAGGGGGGTTAGGTCTGTCTCAGCGTACGGCAGTGTTGGTCTTCGTTAGGAAATGTGATGTACCGTTAGCATTAAGGACTACCGTCCCATATCGTTGATGTGTAGTGACTATAACATATGCAAAAAATTTTGATGAATAGAATTAAGAAAAGTGTTTGATAAGGTATCCATAAGAGTCAGTTTGGTATGCCAGGTAGGTCAATGTATGATGGTTATGGGAATATCAGGGAGTTTGTTGAGGAATGCGGGGTGAGGGGTGGGGGTGTTTTTTGGCTTTAGACTGGCGAGCCACTTTTGATAGTGTGGAAAGGGCGGTTCTGTGGAAATTTATGAGATGGCAGGGTTTCGGAAATGAGGTCATCATGTGGGCCCGTTCGTTGTACAATGGAGTGGGATTTAAAGTACAAATTAATGGCAAGTTAGGTGTTTTTGTACACTTGTCTCAAATGTCTCAAATGCTTTTTGCATGTATGCAACACCCTTTTTACTGGGCTGTTTGTCGGCGGGGAGTAGAGATTGTGGCGTCCGAGTAGTGGTCGACCGACCCTTGTTGGTTATGTAGATGATACTATTGTGTTATTACGTTCACGGGAACAATTGGGTTTTGTTGTGAGACTTGTTGACATATTTGGCAAGGCTACGGGGATGTGTGCTAATAGAGAAAACTCGAAGATTATGGAGTTGGGGGAGTGGGTGGGGGATGGGGTGGATGCAGAGGGGTGGACTGTGGTTGATCGTATGACTATATGTGTTATTCATTATATGCGGGAGGTCGATCAGATGAGGATGTGCAATTCGGGGAGGGTTGTACATAGTGTCTTGGGGCGCTTAAATAGTCTATGACCGCTACATTTAACCCTGCATCAGAGGGCGGTGGTCGTTAATGTCATGCTTTATAGCAAAGTATGGCACGTTGCTGCACTGTATCCTCTGTTGCAGGGGGACTTCAAACGTCTTTTGCATAGAGTTTATCGATTTTTGTGGGGTTCAGGTTACGATTGGCTCACAAGAGCGGTGGTGGAGACACTAATGCATCAGGGAGGGTTGGGTCTCATTCCTCTAGACTTCTAGAGGCTCGTGTCATGGCATGTTACGTGAAGCGTCGTTTTCTACGACTGGGTGGGATGCATGGTGGGTTAAGTGAATTGTATCATGACCTGCGCAGGTGGTGGAGAGGGAGGAATTTAATTTGGTGCGACGCGATGCTTCGTGTATTATTGAACATGAGGGACGTGTGCTGTGTTAAATTATGTACCTTAGAAAGGGCGGGTAGGGAGGTAGTCGTGGTGCGAGTTGAAGGAATGTATCCCATGCATGCATGGGGTAATATATGGAGGCGAGTTCAACAGTTGCGTCTGCCTACTCAAGTACGGGAACTGGTTTTTAAATTTTTAACATGGACTCTTGCCGTCCGGGGTGGTGTTGTTTAATAGGCGTTTGGGGGAAGACTGGGGTTGTCCGGCGTGCGGGATGGAGGAATCTGCTTTTCACGTTGTGTATTTCTGTGAGACTTAAGGTATGGTAAGAGAGTGGTTCAGTAGGGTTTTGCGTTTGGTTGGGGGGGAGGTTTGTCGGTACTCCGGGCGTTGAGCTTTGATGTAGGTGGAGTTGACTTGTGTGTGCAACGTGCGGTGTCGTACATTGTGGCCGATTATATTTTGTGCGCCCCATCGAAAACCTTATTTTTCAATACCTGGATTTGCTCTTTAATAGCGTCGATCTCATCCACTGGGTAAACCCCAGACGTCTCTCCCTGTGCATAACATTGTCGTAGATGACCTTCCAGGTACCTCTGAAAACCATACTCCAAGCGAGTGGCCTCCTTACCCGATGTACATAAAAATTCTTAATTCTAGGCTTCACAACCTCATCCCATCGTCGTACTAAATCCAACCCCTCCCAGGAGTCTACTCCCATAGATGCCCAGAAGTCCTTTACCTGGAGTTTACCTGGAGAGATTTCCGGGGGTCAACGCCCCCGCGGCCCGGTCTGTGACCAGGCCTCCTGGTGGATCAGAGCCTGATCAACCAGGCTGTTGCTGCTGGCTGCACGCAAACCAACGTACGAGCCACAGCCCGGCTGATCCGGAACTGACTTTAGGTGCTTGTCCACTGCCAGCTTGAAGACTGCCAGGGGTCTGTTGGTAATCCCCCTTATGTGTGCTGGGAGGCAGTTGAACAGTCTCGGGCCCCTGACACTTATTGTATGGTCTCTTAACGTGCTAGTGACACCCCTGCTTTTCATTGGGGAGATGGTGCATCGTCTGCCAAGTCTTTTGCTTTCGTAGTGAGTGATTTTCGTGTGCAAGTTCGGTACTAGTCCCTCTAGGAATAGTTCCTATTATCTGCACTTTGCAGCATCCGTGTATTCAGTTTCCAGAATCCCTGAAAACGATGCAGGAGACCCACCCCAGTCGAGCTCTACAAAAACTCCCAAATGGTCGGAGAAAAAGACATTCAATACATGCACATTAATTACGATCACCCGCCGAGACACATACACCCTATCAAAACGTGCCGCATAGCCCCTATGCACAAAAGTATGCTCAATCCCCAAGTCACGTCCTATGCATACATCTACCAACCCCAACCCAGACAACAAGTCACCCAAAACAAGTGAACAGAAACCCGCCCACCTCGGTTCAACATCTTTATGGCACACCACACAGTTCCAGTCACCACCAACCACTGTAATTTCTGGCAGGGACCTCAAATAATATACCAAGACATCTTTAACAAAAGTGTTTTTAATGTTAACATCATGTTCAACCTGCCAATATACACCTACAAAACCAACCCTTCTACTACCCCAATCCCCCACGACTCGCACCACACGACCCTTTCCCCCTTCCTCCCAATGTCTCAACCCAAACGGGCTGTTCGCTTTTATCAACACAGCCACTTCACCTTTCAGACGTCTGGAGTGAGTCACATAAATGTCATAACCATCCATCTCAAACAAACTTCCTACCTTATGGTTATGTTCTTGCAAAAAACACACATCTACTGCAAAACAATTCAACCACTCACGCACCTGCACACACTTTCTGACAGATTTCAAACCATTAACATTAATAGTTACACACCTAACTGTGTTAAAGGTGGCTTTCCTCTAGGGGCTACCACTCCTTTTTCTCTTTGCACCAGCAAGCACCCAAGGCACTTCCCGCACCTTTGGCAATCCCCGTGATATTACCTGCTGTCCTGGACTCACGCGACCTCCCCCCACCTGTGATTTCCGACCACGTCTTCTTCCCTGAACGTTGTCCAGGGGTCAAGACATCATCGGAGTCGGACGGGGTAGCCGTCACTTTCTAGAAACAACATCTTCAGAACATGTCAGTACTTGGAGTGTTCTCCTGTGAATTTCTGCCTCAACAGTATATGAACTCCCGAACTCTCCAAATCTCGCACTTTAGCTATCTGATCAGCATCATCTGCAGGTAATCTCCCCTATTCAGAACATGGCACAGAATCAGACTCATGTGATGCTAATAGGTCACTCAACGCAGATACAATGTCGGCCTCCATATCACCTGCCTCTCTTGCTAGAGGGATTTCACTGTTCACTTTTTCCACCTCGTCAAGGGAGGCAGTCCCAGGTAGAGTCACATAAGATGACTCTAGTAAGGCCCGATAAACCCTCGCACCCCCGATGTCAGACGCGCGAGTTCTCGCAACCCCCTTTTCCCAGGTCCCTCACCGTCGGACGACGCCACGCCCCGATGAGACTGAAGCTGAACACATTGAGTCCTTGTGATCCAAAGCGCCGCAGAGGCGGAATTTGTTCTATGCCCAGGATACGTAACATACACCTTTGGGCGAAAAACCCCAGTTTACGTATGAAGGAATCGGCTGATGCGGGACATTCCCAAGTAAAAAAGACCCCTCCCAAAACCACATAGTGGCCGTCAGACCATTACCCATGGGGACCAGGGGGATCTTCCCAAACTTTTAAAACGTCACGTATATCAACTTCATTGGCCTCAAAATTCACGTTTCGCACACTACCCATGAATATTGTGAAAAGCATGCAAAGGACGGAAAAAGCTGGGGGAACTTGCTTACTTTTAAAACCTGGTACTGGGTCCAATCTTCTCGTAAACTGAGTGTACAAAACGTTAATGTATGTATCTGCTGTTGCTGACATTAACCAAATTTTTTTTTTTATTCCTGGTGAAGAGCCCTGCGTTAGTTTGAATACAAAAGTAAAATTTAACACGTCGGCGAAACGCAGTCGCCATTGTTGTTGATGTTTGTGAAAACTCCTCCTCCAGGTGTCGGGACTGAGGAGAAGCAGCTGACAACTGCTCAGCACAACGTCTGAGCAGAGAATGTAGAGGAGCAATTGGCGGGATATCGTCAGGGGCAGGTGCTTTCGTCAACAGAGGTTATGGGTTGTTATGTGGATGCGTGTTACGAGAAGAATGGTAAAAGTGTGGGGGTTAATTGTGAGGCGTTAGGCTCAATGGGCGAATGGGTAAACTGTAATCTAGTGCATAAGGATCGATTGAGTTTGGGTGAGCGTGTAAGTGAGGAGGAGATTAGGGTGGCAGTGGACAGGATGAGCATTGATAAATCGCCTGGTATTGATGGCATCCCTTGTGATTTTTATAGGGAAAACTGTTAGTGTTTGCGTGGGTTTTTAGTGGAGTTATTTAATGCCATGAAAACCAGGGGTAGGTTGGGGGAACAGCAGAGAACGGGTGTAGTGGTCATGGTCCCTAAAAAAAAGTATTGTGAATGAGTGCACGACTACCGTTCGATCACCTTAATGTGTGGCGATTACAAGATCTTTGCTAAAGTTTTCGGAAATAGGTTGAAAGGTGTTCTTGCCAGCGTTTTGGACGAGGGTCAATATGGAATCCCTGGGCATTCGATGTGTGTGGGGCAGGGGATTATACGTAGGTTTATAGATGAAAGTGGGGGAAACATCAAGGGTGGGGATTTAGCATTAGATTGGCATGTAGCATATGACTCTGTGGAGCGTGAGGCGTTGTGGAAGTTTATGCAATGGCAGGGGTTTGGGAGGGAAATCGTCAGTTGAACTAAGGGCTGTAGGGAAAGGCAAGGGGTTAGGTACAATTTAATTTTAATTTAATTTTCAACCCTGTTGGAGGGAAAGGGGCTAAGGCAGGGTTTCCCTGTGCCCACTTTCTCTTTTGCAAAATTTCCGGGACCCTTCAATAGGGCTTGCTTTTTGGGGGGATAGGGGAAGGGGAATGGTGGGGGAGGGGGTGTTCTGGGAAAGGGGGAACGTTGGAAAGTTAAATGACACCACAGGCAAATTAAAGAAGGTCTGAAAAATTTCCCTAGGGTTTGTGATTTTTTTTTTTTATTTTTTAAATTTGAGACCTAACTTGTACAGAAAAACAAAATACATTTAAAATAGCCATACTGATAAAATAAGTACATAAAAAAAAAAATCACACACAAAATTCGTTGTTGTACCCAGGGAAGAAACCCAAACACGGGAAAAACAAATAAAATTAAAAACAGACTTCACCCCCACTCAAGCAACCTTTTTTCCCCAAGTTTAAAATGAAAAACACTTAACATTGTCATGTCCCCCCCTTCCCCCAAAAGGGTGTGACGTGCAGCGGACAAAAAACCAGAAATTCTTTAAAGTTTTTTTTTATATTTTTTTTAAAAAAACACAGAATAAAAGTATGTTAACATAATTGACTTAAAACAAAAGTAAACGTGTGATATAAAAAATTGATTTTAAAAAAAAAACCCGGGTAAAAAACTTTTTTGTAAGACAACAACAATATATAAAACTAAACGAGAACTACGGGGGGAACCCTACCAAAAAAAACCACCAAATAAATACATAACCAAACCTGACAGTCTTATTCAAATTGTGAAAGGAAAAAATATTTCAAAAAGAAAATCATAAAACTAATCATTGGGGCAATTTAATGGTACTAATTTGGGAAATAAAAATTTATATACAAAAAAAAATATCATATAAAAAAAACAATTTACACTCACTAGTCCCAAAGGGTAATAGAAAAAAAACTTTTCAGAAAACCCCCATAAAACCGGGGAAAAAAATTTTCCCTTTTTAAAGGGATTTAAAACGTAAATTATTACAACATAAAAAAAAATGTATATAGATAACCACCAACCCTTAAAAAACAGGGAAACCAAAAAAAATTCATAAACCCTGTACACCCCTTTTTAATTTCTCAACATTCCGACAGTCCCCTATATAAACTTGGAGGGCCCCCCCTAGGATTTCAATGCATAAATAAAAAAAAAAGAGAAAGCTTTTCGTCCCACATATGTCATTCTAATACAAAAATTTCACTAAAAACATGCATAATAAAATATACCACTATCTCCTCCCACCACAACCCAAATTTTCATAATCATATAGCTAGACCTGTAGCATATATTGGGGTTTTTGGGAAAATATTTTAAAAAATACTTAAAACATTTTTAACAAAAAAAAAATACAAAAAAATCAAAACACGATGTTACATTACAGGTTGGGTTTGAACCCCTAATAACAATAAATAAATGAAAACAAAAAATAGAAAGTAAATCGCAACACAAGGGAAACACATAGTTTTTAAAATGCAGACATAAAACAAAATGAAAAATTTTAAAACCCGTATGCAACATCCCCGTGCAAATCGTTTTCTAAAAGAATTTTTTTTTTTTTTAATTTTATTTAAAAGCAGGTACAAAATATATGGGTACTTAATCAATTGTAAAAAGATACAAGCAGAAAAAAGATAATCTTCAGTGACTACACAAAAACCAAAAAGCATTATAAATGACATCAACTGGCTGTTGCACTCCAATCAAACACTATTTTTATGTACTGTATTTCACAGAAAAAGGGTCTTATAAAAAAACGATAGTCCTACCAGAAAAGCTTACAACTCCCCCCCCCCCTGAAAAACTCCCATTTTCTCCTTAGTAACTCATTTGACACTTTTATACTTTTATAAGAGCTTTAAGGCCATTGAAAACATGTATAAAACACAATCCTCCCATCTAAAAGGCGACTATGATCAAGGAAATATCTGAACATAGGGCACACATCCACAATAAACCAATCCACACCTAACCCCATATACCTCATGAAAAAATCAATAATTGGCCGAGGGTGGTTTTTAAAACACTACGCTGACTCTTCCCCCCCCCCCCCACTTCCCCTAGTAATTTTGTCTCCTCACCACTCAAAAACCATCATTATTAAAATTTAAAAATACATTAAATACAAAAAATAAGGGAATAGAAACCCCTTATCGACTCCTCCACAAAAAAAAAATTTTTTCATTTTCAAATACATACTGCGTTTCATTTTTGTGCTACAAAATATCCCCCCTCCCCTTCTTTTTATCTCTTTAGTCCAAATAAAAACCTTTTTATGCATTTCACAATCAAAAATTTTATTGAAAATCAAAAAGGGATACAATACCGAAGGGTTGTAGGGAAGACACATAGGCAACATTATTTTCCCTCTCAAGTTTGTACCTGCCGTCGAAAAAATAAAACCCTGTCTCAACCAAAAGTCACCATTCACCCCCCCTAAACCCCCCCCCCCCCCCATTCCTAACGACTTAAAAACCCCCTATGCTCCACTTCCACACACTTTTTTTTTTCCCCCTTTCCCTCCCCACTAATCTCAAAAAAGAACAAAAAGCCATTAGGGAAAAACAGCCCCAAAGCAGCTTAAAAACACACCCAACCCCCAAAATTACACCTACCGTCAGATTACGATAACCCAAGGGAAATATTTGCCCACAAACCCCCCATATTAGCCCATTTCGCATCTGTAGATAACACTCGCCTAAACCCCGAACCCTACATTCACCCCCCACCCCCGCATGCACCAAGACACATACAAAAAATCTGCCACTACATACATCACTGCCCTCCGAATGTCCGGGAAACCCCTCACACTCAAAATGCAAACCCTCAAAGTCGAAATGTTTCTCCCCCCTCCCGCCGTATACCCAAACCCGCTAACCATGTCCTTACAAAATCCAATTCTCAAAAAAAAATTAAACATAAAAGCCGTCCCCCTCTTCCCACAATGCAAACAAGGCCAGCACCTACTAACCCATTCTATATAGCGCTGCCCTTTGTGGCTAAAAAATTCCCCATAAAGAATCAAAACCATTTTCACAAACCCCTTGGCTTTAATCTGTTTTCCGAAAGTATTCCCAAATGCAATACCAATCATACACGATTTTTTAGCTACTCCCTGATCCTGTACCCTGCCAACATGTCCTCCCCAAGCCCACTTTTCCCTCACTTTTTTGCTTCCTTTACTGCCCAAAAAATTTTTTCACCATACTTCACACCCAGAAAATGCCTTCCCCTTCCCCCATTTTTTTCACCCTCCCGACCTCTCCCCCCCTTTTTTTCCCTCTCGCCCCCCACCCTCAAAACCTTGTTTTCACCCTACACTCCCTTTACTCGTGTGTCCAAAGGTATAAGACCCATCCCACCCTGCGACACCCATCATCACCACCTCCTTCCGTAGCCCGGGTCCCAAAACCCCACAAATACCCAAAACTACCCCTCCATTCCTGAAAAATCGCACGACCCAGGGATATATTTCTCCACCCCCACACTTTTTTGTACAAAAAGTTATTTACTACCACCACCCTCTCTGCAAGTTAATCCCCAGCTCTCCACCCCGCATCCTAAACCCCTCCCTCTAAACCACAACTTCCTTTTAATTATTTTCTGCGCCCCTAGGTCCCCCCATATACACAACCCCACAATCTTAATTCTACCACTATGTTCCACCCAAAAAGTTCCCCCCAAACCCCCCCCACCCACATCCTACTTCAATAACTTTTGACTTTTCTCCTTAACCCTCACCCCGTCGCACCGCCAAAAAAACTCTATTATACTCCCACATTCCCCCAACCTATTTTCCCCTCCCCCAAAACGGGGTGTCATCCACATACCCCACAAAACTCCCATCCCACTTCTCCCGTTCCCACACCCCTTTCCCCTCTTATAAGCCTTAAAAAAAAGGGTCCCATGCATTAAAAGGATTTGGCCCGGGGGCAACCGTCGCAAACCCACCCAAAAATCTGCCCCGGCAACCCAACTTTCCCTTTAACCTGTACCATGCCCATTGCAGGTGTATACAAAGTAGTCGCCAGCACAAAAATCTCACCCCCAAAACCCTGTTTTTGTAAAATACTCCACAAAAAAGCCCCATCTACACTGTCATAACCTGCTTCCAATAAACCCCAAGACCCCCCCACCTTGCCCACCCTCCCAAAATCCTTTATTCTTCCATGCCCCTCACCAACATCGACCTGGAATCCCCACGCCCTCATTAGGACTCGGTCAGCACCTTTTTCATACGGTTACCTAAAGTCTTCGCAAAAATTTTAAAATTTTCCACACATGGGGGAATCCCCCAAAAAACCACCCAAGATCTCCCCCCCCCCCCTTAAAACCCCAAAACTACTACCCCCGGCTCTGCGTTTTCCCCCAAACTCCCATTCCTTCATACAGTTAAAAAAACGGGCCCAGCATTCCTTATACAATCCCAATTGTAATATAGAAATCAATTGGGAATTCCATCAATCCCCGGGTGTTTTTCCCCTACTCAAACCCCTTTACCCCCTCCTCCCCCTCCCCTCCGATCCTACCCCCCATTCCCGCTCTCTCCTCCTTCCCTAAAAAAACTCGAATTCCTTCTCCCAGAATCTCTCCCCCCCCTCCCCTCCTCCCTCCCCCTGCTTAAATTTCTCCCCTAAACCAATGATCAGCATAATTGCTCTTTCCATCGGTGGCACTAAGTCCGGGCCCACCCTATACCCCCCCACCCCTTTCCCAAACCTTTAAAACATAACGGGTCATTTGGCCTATTCCTAAATCCCTCAAAAACATCCTCACGGTTTTTCCCCCCCAAGAACCCCTCTAAACCTTCCCTCACCGTACGCTCAAAACGAGAATTTTGTAAAACCCCTAAATCTCCCCTTAAAACCTCTATTTCTCTATGTCTGGCTCCCTCCCCCTTCATAACAATATTTAGCTGCCCCTAAATATTTCTGAAAAACCATACCTCCACCTCTCCTCCTCCCGTCCCTATCGGGAATACTCCCAATCGGCAATTTGCGTGCTTCTCCCCCCATTCCAAGACATCCCCCTCTTCGTTAAAGCCTCCCATAGTTCTTCCACCATTCCCCTAAAAACAACCCCCCCCCCCTCCCCCTAAGTAGCCTCACATCTTTTCCAATAACCCCATACCACAAACCATCCGTTCCCATGCCACTCTCCAAAACGACGGGATGGTCCGAAAACCTAAATCTATCGTCTTTACACTTCTACTGTTAATATCGAGTTATATTAAAAACGATCCAACCTGGCAGCATAACCCCTCCGCATAAACGTGTCCATTTTCCCACCCATCGCCCCTGACTATTCAAAAACCCCCTGCACCCCTCAACAAATCCCTCAATCCCCCCAAGCCACACCCCCCCCTCTCGGCCCACACTTATTCCTGATTACACAATTCCAATCCCCCCTAAAGAGACCATTGGTAAACCCCGCAGTAGAAAAGCAAAACCCCCCTTAAAAAATTTCACTTTCCCCCCATATGTTACTATCTCCCGGGGCAATATATCCCCAGAAAACATACTCAATCTCACCCCATATCCCCCCCACCCTCACCACCCTCCCCTCCCCTCCCTCTTTTCCCCTTGAGCCGTGGAATGGGCTGGGCCCCTCACGCCACTGCCACCCCACTCTTTAATTTCCCCAATACCAAATCATCCCAAAAACCTTCAACCTCAACTCCTGCCAACTTTAAAATTTTTTTCTTGAAAAAAACCCATCAAAGTTAAAACACCGCTAAACATCCTCCAACCATACTCGTTTAAACCCTCAGCTCAAAGGCCCTTCCGTTTATTTAGCCTTTGATTTAGAAAGGTGCTTTCCCCCCCCCTATTCTCTTGTCCTGTCTGTTCCACTTTTTGCTGCTTCTTTTCTTTCCCATGCACTCTTTTCCCCCCCCGGACCCCCCCCCCCCCCTGTGCACTTTCCCTGCCCCCTTTTTAATCACTTCCGCCCACGTCTTCTTCCTGAACGTGAGCTGGTGTTATAACCTCCTCATCCGAGACCATCCAGCCCTGTTTCTCGATGTGCCCTCAAAATTTTATATCAGTTTTTCCATTCCCCTTGTCACCTCAGCTTTCCCCCGTAGCAACTGAACATGCCAGGCTTGACCCCAGAGGCCTTTGGGAACTGCTCAATCAAATCCCTTTTCAACCATCAAATTCTCCTGTCGTAGATGGGGGTTCCCCGCAGCACGTCCAGGAAAAATCTTAACCTCCTGTAGGGGCATAGATAAATCCCGTGGGTCACCGGTCTCTCCCACGCCCTCCACTCGTCTGCCCCAAATTACCTTTTTCCACTGCACCAAAGTCTTCGGGAGAGGGTTTCCCCCTGAGACTCTGTGACTACTTGCCGTTCCCCAAAGGGCCCCGGCCTGCTGCTTTAAACCACATCCAGCCGCCATGTGGGCAAAAGTGCCGCACAGGGCACGTCTTTCGTTTCCCTGTAACCCTTACAGCAGTGTCCTAAAAACCTCCAGGGCAACCCAAAGATGGGAATAAATTTTTTTAAAGACATCTTTACGGGGTAAATCCAGCCGACAACCCTTCATGATTTCCCCCGCCCCTCGAACTAAAGTTATAGCTGCACCCCACCATATTTTGAAATGTCTCTCGATATCCCATCGCTGCCTGAAAGAAACGTTTGGATCCCACCCAGGGGTAGTATTTTGAGGCACCTGCAGGGGACCTCCAACCAGATGATACGGGGAATTCCCCCTTTTCCGGGGACGATCACCGTCCTTTCATATGCCTCCACTGTGCAGAACTTTATGAAGATTTCATGATGAACCATTAAGTGCTATTCCGTGTAATTCTTCAACTTCAATGCCAAACGTGTCCCGTATAATCGTTGGTAATAAAACAGAGGCATTCATAGGGTAAATTGTCCCTTTAACAAGGTCAACACACACGATGTTGCTCCTCCTGCGGTAGCTGGCAGCCATATTGGTGAAAACAGGAAGTTGCGCACCAGAGAAAGCAGGAGCTGTTTGCGCAGTGTGTCCACTCAGCCCGAAAGCGAAGAGGACAATGTTACTATAAGAATACAGCACACACTGCAACCCCCCCCCCCTATTCCCAACAGCTGTATCTGCCGTCACCATCATAACCAAGACTATAAAATAACATTAATTAACATGGTTTAAAATAGAAACATTCTGAAACACGCTTCATACATAACCACCTTCCTACATAACCGTGGAAATACAAATGCATAAACACTTGTATTACATACGTACAAAAACCACAATGAATACAGCGATATACATAGACACAACATACCTCTCCAAAAGCGTAATTAAACCCCTACATAACAAAACAGCATAATAAAATAGTCTACGTAAACTTACCGTCACTTCATAGGAGTACTAATTATTAATAATTATATATAAAAATTAAAATCCAAAAAAATCCAAAAAAAACACATAAATCAACATCTTAATATAGAAGCTTTCTTATACATGCTTCATACATAGCCACACCCCTGCAAGACACAGGAAGTATATTTGTTAAAAATTATACATTAGCATAATAAGAACCTTCACAGTCATCATGCACACAAGAGGCTCACCGTCACATAAAGTAATTGTCCTCATCGCCTCCGAGCTGTGTGGACGAGCTGCACAGACGCTCCTGTTTGAGTTTGTTTTTGTGAAGTTTACCTGATTGAGCTGCCCCTAGCGTTGGTTGGTGGAAACTTTATTTTCTCCAACATGGCGCTGAATAGCAGAAGAAGAATCAATACTGTCTGCATTGAGATGATCAGTGGGGCTGTCACGGGATCCAACATGGATTTATTGTTACCAGCGATCATTCGCGATACCTATGGTATAGCAAATGAGGAGATAAGTGGTGTCGCACTCAATGGAACGACAAGAATCTTCATTAAAATGACGTCTGCACGAGTCTAGGAGGCGGTGGTCGACAAGTATCAGGAGACCATCATACCGGTTAATACAGCTGTGTCGGTGCGACTCCATGATGTATCTCGACACTACACTTGGGTGAAAATCAGGAATGTGTCTTTTGAGGCGACTGATTTTGATATTAGCAGTGAATTGCGTACTTATGGGACGGTTCACGTAGCCACAGCAGGGAGATGGGCAACTGGACCGTATGCAGGTGCGCTGGAAGGTACATATACTGTTAAAATGACTCTTCGACACCCTATTCCTTCATATGTTGTGTTGAAGGAATTACGGACTCAAGTCTGTGTAACGTATGCGGGGCAACAACGTACATGTCGGCTATGTGGGTCATATGACCACATCGCGGCGCAGTTTGGGAAACGAAGTGGGTACCCGGCACAACAGCAACAGTAACGGCAACAGCAGACAGTGGGCGAGGTAGGCGATGAGCGAGAACAGTCTCTTGCTACACTGCCCCAACAACGGTTGTCATGGAGTGAGGAGGTGGACAAAGAAAAGGAGCTCGAATCGCCAGTTGTAACGCTGCAAGGAGAATCTCAGTCTTTGGACATGCATCAGGTTTTTGAGGAGAGACTACCTAATATGGATGTTTTGTTAGAGGAATCGGTTCTAGATCAGGTGGGAGACCCAGGCTTAGTTCTGGAGAAGGCTGTGAATGATGGTATGGCAGGAGATGACGGTTTGTCGACGAGAGAGTCTAAAGGATTGAAGGTGCATGCAGTAGAGTTGGAGGTGCATCAGGACGGTGCTTCAGATATCAAAATGCAGGTGGAGGGCAGGACAGGAAAGAGGACTGCAGCATCATCAGATTCTGATGATGTGCTCACTCCTGCCCAACGCCCTGGGAAAAAGGCTTGGGTGGAGGTACAGCAGAGAGGGAATGGTGAACCCAAGGATCAAGGGATTGTAAAGGTGATTCCCAATAAAGGGGGGAGGGACAGAGGTGTTGCAAAACGAACTGGGGTAAAGTCAATGCCGGGGACAAAAGGAAAACCCATTTGTTGAATTCAAGTGTTTTACTATAAATATTAACGGGTTGAGAGCTGAGAGGAAGCTTAAGTGGTTTAATGAGTATTTGGTGCGACTTGGTGAGGATGTGGTATTCTTACAGGAACATAATTTTAGACCTGGTTATAAGTTGGATATGAGTGGTTATAATGTGTACATGGAACATGCGGCACGTTTGAAAGGTGGGACTGCCATTTTGGTAAAGGAAACTAGCCCGTTTATAGTAAGGCGTAGTGAAGGGGGGGAGGGGAGGGTAATTAGAGTGGACGGAACCTGGGGTAGGGTTCCCATTAGTTTAGTATGCGTATATGGCCCAGCTGAGGGTGACGTGAGTATTAAAACTAAATTTGTTCAGGACGTATTGGTCTATTTTTTACGTGGTTTACCGAATGTTGCAATAATAGGCAGAGATTGGAATTGCGTGATACGTCGTAAAGATGTGGAGCCTAGAGGTGCGGGGTGTTGTTTGGGTATATTGGGGGATTTATTGACCGGGTTGGGGTTAAAGGATGTGTGTGGGGGAAGAGAGATGGCAGAGCATACCTTCATTAAACGAGGTTATGCGGCGAGGTTGGACCGAATGTACGTGCCTTGTGCGGTTACTGTGCGGAGTGTGAATGTGATAGATGTGTTTTTTTCGGATCATAGAGGAGTTGTAATAGATGTGGATATTGAGGGTGTGCCTCGGAGGGGTCCATCATTTTGGAAATTGAATGTAAAGTTATTAAAGGAAGAGGATAGTCTTTTGTCTTTTGGACATATGTGGGATCGTTTAGTGGTAGAAGCACCAGGGGATGTTGCCATGGTTAATTGGTGGGAAACGATAGCTAAAAAACGTATTAAGGAATATTTTATTAATCGAGGGACGAGATATAATCAGTTACAATACGGTTTTCAAAAATATTTAGAGGGGCAGTTGCGCGAATGTTATGCATAAATTAATGATAATTATCCAGTTATTGAAATTGAAAGTTTGAAGGAAAATATCTGGAATTAAGGGCGGGATTGAGCAGGTTTTGTGGGGAGATCGGCCGTCGGCGTGTTTGTTGCGGAGTCAACACAGAGGTTGCAAGGCAATGGAGTTAATGGGGTTGAATGTTCAGGTAGGTATGCAAGGGTATAAAGTGAATCAGGTGTTGACGACGACTGAGAGTATGAGTGGGTATATTGATGCTTGGGTTAAGTTGAAAATGCAAAGTGTGGGAATAAGCGAAATAGCATTACAGTCAATTGGAAGGTTTGTGAAGTGTGAGTTGACAGAGTATGATCGATTCGTTTTGGGAGGGCTGATAACGGAGTGTGAGACATGGGAAGCTTTATCCGGAGCGCAATTAGGTAAGGCACCAGGAATTGATGGGTTGCCCAGTGACTTTTATCTTCAAAATTGGAGCATTTTAAAAGGGTTTTTGGTAAGATTATTCAGTATCCTTAAGCGGGATCGGGTTTTAGGGGCACAGCAAAGGATGGCTGTGGTCGTTCTAGTGCCTAAAGGTGAGCCATTAACAGTCAAAGACTATCGTGCTATTTCGTTGTTGTGTGGTGATTATAAGATTTTTGCAAGGATTTTAGCTAACAAAATAAAAAAGGTCCTGGGTAAAGTGATTGATAAGGGACAATATGGGGTGCCGGGAAGATCTATGTATAATGGGCATGGGTTGATTAGAAGTTTTATTGAAGAAAGAGTAAAATTGGGAGGGGGGGGGGGTGTTGGCTATAGATTGGGAGGCGGCATATGATAGTGTAGAAAGGGAAGCGTTATGGAAGATTATGAGATGGCAGGGGTTTGGAGAGGAAATTACATCATGGGCCAAACTAATGTATCAAGATGCATCCTTGCGGGTGCAGGTAAATGGAAGGTTAGGAGAACAAATTCAGATGAGAAGGGGTCTACGTCAAGGTTGTCCCCTTTCACAAATATTTTTTGCGTGTTTACAGGATCCCTTTTATAGAGGAATTATGGTCTTATTAGCAGCAAATGGGGTTGGTGACGAAAGGGGTGGGGGGGCTGGCATTGTTGTATATGTTGATGACACAACGATTTTAGTAAGTGGTAACAGGGATTTGCCTCGGGTGGAAAAGTTAGTAAACGTTTTTGAAAAGGCTTCTGGTATGTCAATTAATAAGGAGAAAACAAAGTATATGGATCTTGGGGATGGGTTAAGTGAGGAATGTGTAGTAGTTGGAAGGTGGAAAAAGGTGGACCAATTACTGATATGTGGGATCGTTTATGTAAGTGATATCAAGTTAGCACAACAAATAAATTCAGTGCGTATTGTAGACGGTGTACTGAAGCACCTTAGTGGTTTACGAGCTGCTCACTTAACTTTGCATCAGAGAGTGATTACAACGAATGTCC
>NC_069493.1:15337808-15362856 GCF_026875155.1 Cherax quadricarinatus | reverse complement strand
TTATGTGGAGTTAAAGTTGTTTGCGAGAATTTTAAAGGGAACAGAATCAAGAGGGTAATAGGCAAGGTAATTGATAGGGGGCAATATGGGTGCCAGGAAGGTCGATGTATGAAGGGCATGGAAATGATTCGAGAATTATAGAGAAACAGGGGGGTTGGGTGATGGAGGGTGTATTGGCGTTAGATTGGAAGGCTGCTTATGAAGTGTAGAAAGGGAAGGGTTATGGAGGTTTATGCGTTGGCAAGGTTTTGGGGAAGAAATAGTATCTTGGGCAAAATTTATTGTATCAGGGGGCGTCGATGAGGGTGCAGGTTAAAGGGGGAGGCTAGGAGTTAAAAATACAGATGTGATGGGGACTGCGCCAAGGCGCCCCACTATCACAAATATTGTTTGCGTGTATAACAGGATCCTTTTTTATAGGGCCATTGGGAGGTGTGTTTGCGGGAGGGGGGGAGGGTCTGACGGGGGGGGAGGGGGGGCTGGTATCGTAGGTTATGTCGATGACACGACTGTTTTGGTGAGAGGTAATGGGGATTTGCTTAGGGTGGGTAAGGTGGTGGATGTGTTTGGGGAGGCTTCGGGTATGAAAATTAATATTGAGAAGACTAAGTTTCTAGATTTAAAAGGGAAGTACAAAGGGGGATGAGGTGGTAGGGGGGGGTGGAAGGTGGTGGATCAACTAATGATATGTGGGATAATTTATGTAGAAAACCGGGTGGCTCAAGAGGTGAATTCGGTGAGAATAGGAAATGGAGTATGAAAAGACTTGGTGGTTTGAGGGCGGCGCAACTAACACTGCATCAAAGAGTAATAGTGACGAACGTGCTATTGTACAGCAAGATATGGCATGTCGTTGTCATGTGCCCGCTGATGAGACGTGAGGTGAAAACGTTTACAACATGGGGTTTTTAGGTTTATATGGGGATCGGGCTGCGAATGGTTTAAGTAGAGCGGTGTTAACACTTCCGGTCAGTCGAGGAGGGCTGGACTTTTATCTCTGGAAAAAAGGATGATGAGCGTGTACCTAAAACGAAGTTATATAAGGGGGGGTGCGTGGGGGAGGTGGACTTGTGCGAGTACGTAAGGATATGCAACGGGGGTGGGGGGGGGGAGGGAATTTTAATAGTTTGGTGAGGCCATGTTGAGGTTATTAACGACAGTGAGGGATCCATCGTGTTTAAATTGCAGGTCCTCGAAGGAGTGGAAGGTAGGTCAGTGGTGGCTGCTGTTGAAGGGGGCATACCCTATGTATGCGTTTAACGAAATATGGATGCGTCTAAAACAATTAAAGTGTAAAACCGGGTGTTTTGGGAGGTAATGTTTATATTTTACATGGGAAATTTTGCCGTCTGGGGTTGTCCCCATTCAATAGGAGGGGGTAGGGGGGGAGGGGAATTAGAGCGTGTTGGAAGCATGGAGACAATTTTGCCTGCGGTATATTTTTGTGACTGTATAGAAGTGGTGCGGGTCTGGTTAGGAAAGGTGTTCAGGTTAGTGGGTGGGGGAGGATTGCAGGTGTTGCGGGCTTTAAGTTTGGATATAGGTGGGGTGAGTAAGATGGTGGAGAATGCAGTGGCGTATTTGGTCACGGATTTTATATATACGTCATGGGCCATGAGGGAGGTGGGCGTGGATGAAAGGATAAAGGTGTTAGCTGTGACATTTTACAGAACTAAGTGTCATAATAGGGAAATTTATGGAGGGAGTTGGGAGACTGCTTTTACTGAGGGCTATCGGAGTTTTAGGTTGAGGGATTTATGGGATTTACGTGCAATGTAAGGGGTCGCGGCGAGCTGGCTTCCCGATGAGGACAGTGTGAAAGGGTTTATTGTGGAAGAGAATGAATATAGTACTGAGACATAAGTGCCTTTGACTGTATGATGAGCGGGTTGTGTGTTGTGAACGATACAAGTTCTTCAATTTAATTATTAATTATGCTATTGACAAAGGACGACAGACGTCGTAATGTGATGGAATATTATATATCTGCAACGAAATTATTGGTATGTGTGTAATAAAATGACAAAATGGGTGCACTGTGTGAATGCGAAATATATATATACACATGAAGTATTGCGAGTGGTAGGAAGGCTTCAGTATTTATCGACGTGTGAAGGTCATGCACTGTTATGTTTTGTGCTAACAGACTTACATCTTAGTAGTGGTTTTAATGATATGGGCGAAATATTTTTAGAAAGCTTGACTTATCCTGTTTTCTTAATACATATTGTTTTTTCATGGGAGCTCTATAAAGCCCGTAGGTTTAGGTTACCATTGAATTGATATATATTATAGGGTAATTGATGGATGACATAGGATTCGGAATTTGTGTTTTCACTGGTTGTGTTGTAAAGTGTATGTAACATATGTATATATTTATACCTTCCTCGAGAAGGTGATATGTTTGGGTGTTTAGTAGATATACGTTGTACATGAATCATGTAGAATTGATTTTTATATTATATCAATACATTGAGTGATACTGAACGTATCATGTTGTTCAATATGGAATAATGAAAGCATTTCATACAATATACAGTTACATATAAAGATTGTTACGTGTCAGGTGGCTTGACATGCAAGAAGGGGGGGGTAGTGTTTTCAGATTGTAAGGTGTACATTCCGTGGCATGATGTACAATCAGGAATGAGATGTACTTGCCAAGGAGTCTTTAGGTTAGATTTAGTGTTCCAGACATAATGTCATTACTTCAAGGATTGGAGTGGTCATTGTTTACTGTACAGATTTGTCTTTCAGATGTAATATGTTAATTGGAAAGTACATCTACTATGCAGAATTTTTCATCACTGTTTTCACTATGTAATTTGTCGTTTATTTTTATGTACTATGTATGTCTTTTCAATAAAATATAAAAAAAAAATAAATCATATACCACTATCTCCTCCACCACAACAGATATTATATAATCACATAGCTAGACCTATAGAAATATATGTTTTGGGAAACATATTTTTTTTAATATTTAAAAAACTTTTTTAAAAACAAAAAAAAATTAATACAAAAACCCAATACACATTTTTAACTTTTAAAAGGGGTTTTCGCCCCCCCATAAAAAAAATTTAAAATAAAAGGGAAAACAAAACATAGAAACGAAAAATCGAAAAACAAAAGGGTTTCACAGTTTTTAACAGGGCCAGACAAAAAAAACCAAAAGGCTAAATGGAAAACTAAAAAATGAAACATTTTTAAAAAAACCCGTATCAAACATCCCTGTGAAAATCGTTACTTTAAAAAATTTTTTTTTTTTTTATTTTTTTTTAAAACTCAGGTACAAAATATTGGGTATTTAATTTAATTTTGTAAAAAAGAAAAAGCGGTAAAAAAATAATCTTCATGACAAACACAAAAAACCAAAAAAAAGCATTTAAATATAATGACATCAGACTGGCTGTTGCACCCCAAATCAAAACCAAACTTTTATGTACTGTACTTCCCCATAAAAAAGAGGGCCCTTAAAAAAAAAAAAGGTTTTAGTCCTACCTATAATGCTTAACTCCCCCCCCCCCCCCCCTAAAAAAAAACCCCAAACTTTTCCCTTGTATATTTTTTTGACACCCTTTTAAAACATTTAAAAGGGAGCTTTAAAAATTCTTTGGGACAAAATTTTATAAAAACAAAATCCTGCCACCCAAAAGGCGGGCCCTAAAAATAAAAAGGAATATCTGAACAGATGGCACCCCACCACTAAAAAAACCAATCCCCCCCCCTTAACCCTCTTTATACCTCTTGATAACAATCAATATTTGCACGATGGGGGGTTTTTAATAACAATTTTTTGGGGACTCTTTTCCAACCCCCCCCCCCTTTGCCCTAGAAAACTTTGTCTCCCTTTCACCACTCATAAACCACCTTCAGTTATTAAATTTTTTAAAAATACATTAAATACAATAAAAAAAAGGGGAAATAAGAAACCCCCCTTTTCGACTCCTCCACAGAAAAAAAAAATAAAATTTTTTTTTCAATTTTTTAAAAAACAAATGCTGATTCATCCCTTTGGGGGCTTACAAAATATCCCCCCCTCCCCCAAAGCTTTTTTTTCTTTTGAGTCCAAATTTAAAAAATTATTATTCTTTTTAAACAAATCAAAAATTTTATTGAAAAATCCAAAATGGGGATACAATAAAAACCAAAAGGTTGGGGAAAATTTTAAAACACATAGGCAACCGTTATTCCCATGCTCAAGTTCGTACCTGGCCCGGGGGCCGGGGGGGAAAAAATTTTTTATAAAACCCCTGTCCTTTTTACCCCAAATGTCCCCAAAATTCAAACCCCCCCCTTTCCCCCCCCCCTCATTCCCAACGACCCCTTTAAAAACCCAATTTTCCCCCAACCACACACTTTTATTCCCCCTTCCATCCCCACTTTAAAAAAAAAAAAAGAACAAAAATGCCAAATTTTTAAGGGGGGGGGGAAAAAAAGCCCAATTTTCCCGATTCCCAAAAAAAACCCCCCAAACCCCAAAAATTAAAAACCTTTCCGTCAATTCGATAAACCCCTTGGGGGGAAAAAATATTTTTCCCACAAAACCTCCCATATAGTTGCCTATTTTTGCATACTGTTATATACACACTCGCCTCAAGGCCCCCCCCGAAACCCTACATTCCCCCCCCCAAATTTCCCCCCAAAAAAAAAGGGAATTAAAAAAAAAAACTGCCACTACATATAAACACTGCCCCCCCAAAAGTCCTTGAAAAAACCCCTCACCATCAAAATGCAAACCCTCAAAATCGAAATGTTTTTTTCCCCCCCCCCCGCCCGTATACCCAAAAAAACTCTCCCCTAACCAAAGTCCTTAAAAAAAACCAAGTTTTCCCCACAAAAATTATAACCCCGAAAACCGCTCCCCTTTCCCCCCAATCAAAAAAAGAGCCAGCACCTTTCATAACCCATTCTATATAGCCGACCTTTTGGCTTTGAATTCCCTAAAGAATTTTAATTAAAAACCCCTTCCAGAAACCCCTTGGGTTTAATTGAAACTTCCCAAAGTTTTTCCCAAAATCCCAAAACCCAAAAATTTCAAAAAGGGGATGTTGCTACTCCCTGTATACTGAACCCGCCCAAACCCGGTTTCCCCCCAAACCTACTTACCTTTACTTTTTTTGCTTCCTTTACTGCCCAACCCAAAATTTTTTTTCACCCTACCTTCACACTCCAGTTTGTCCTTCCCCTTCCACCATTTTTCCGCACATTTCCCTCCCTGACCCCCTCCCACCCTTTTACCCCTCTTTTCCCCCCCCCACCCTCAAATACCGTTGTTTCACATACCCCTGCCTTTTACTCGTTTTTGTTTCCAAAAAGGGATAAGAACCCCTCCCACCCTGGGCCCTTTCAAAACCCCTCATCACCACCTTTCCCTTCCCCTTTTGCCTGGCTTCCCCTAACCCCCCACCTACCTCAAAAATTTCCCCCTTTCCCTTTTCCCGAAAAATTTGCAAAGCCCCCAGGGGGTATATTTCTGCCCCGCCCCCACTTTACTGTTAAAACAAATGTATTTTCTACCACCAAACCCCCTGCTGGGAATGTTTAAAACCCCCCCCTCCACCTGCGCATCCTACCCATCGCTCTACTCACAATTTCCTTTGAATTTATTCTCTGCGCCTCCCTAGCGTCCGCCATATACACAACCCCACATATCTTAATTCTATCCACTACGTTCCACCCATACTGTTCCCCCCCCCACCCACGTGCCTACTTCTAATAACTTTGACTTTGCTCCATTAACCCTCATCCCTGTCGCACCGCCAAAAATCTCTATTATACGTCCACATTCCCAATCCTATTTCCCTCCCACCAAACTGTGGTGTCATCTCACATACCCCACAATACCACATCTCCCATATCCCACTTCTCTCCCTGTTCCCACACTCCTTCCTCTATAAGCCTATAAAAAGGGTCCTGCATGCATGCAAAAAGGATTTGAGACAAAGGGGCAAACCCTGTCGCAAACCCATCCCTATCTGCACCGGCAACCCTAACTTCCATTAACCTGTACCATGACGCATTGCAGGTGTATACACAGTAGTCGCCCAGCACACAATCTCATCCCCAAAACCCTGTTTTTGTAAAATACTCCACAACATATGTCCATCTACACTGTCATAAGCCTGCTTCCAATCAATCCCCAAGATCCCCCCCACCTTGTCTACCCTCCACAAAATCCTTAATTCTTCCATGCCCCTCACGCATACATCGACCTGGAATCCCACACTGACCTCTATGTAGGACTCGGTCAAGCACCTTTTTCATTACGGTACCAAAAACCTTCGCAAAAACTTTATAATCTGCACACATGAGGGAGATCGCCCTAAAAGCACCCAAGATCTCCCCCCCCTCCCTTATAGACCAAAACTACTACCTCCATGCTCTGCGATTCCCCCAACACTCCCCATTCCTTCATACAGTTAAACAACAGGACCAGACATTCCTTCATACAATCCCATGTGTAATATAGAAATACATTAGGAATTCCATCAATGCCGGTGCTTTCCCCTACTCAAGCCCATTACCGCCTCCTCCACCTCCTCCTCACTGATCCTACCCTCCATTACCGCTCTCTCCTCCTTCCTTAAAAAACCTCGAATTCCTTCTCCCAGAATCTCTCCTCCCTCTCTCCTCCCTCCCCTGCTTAAATTCTCCCCTAAACCAATGATCAGCATAATTGCTCATTCCATAGGTGGCACTAAGTACCTGGCCCACCCTATATCCCCCCACCCCTTTACACACCTCTAAAAACATAATCGTGGTCATTTGTTGCCAATTCCTAAATCTCCTCAAAACATATCCTGACTGTTTGTCACCCCATAGAACCTCCTCTAAACCTTCCCTCACACGTATCGCATCAAAACGAGAATTTTGTATATCCCTCAATCTTCCCCTTAAAACCTCATAACAATCATTTAGCTGCCCCTCTAAATATTTCTGTAAACCATACCTCCACCTCGCCTCCTCCCATCCTCTATGCTGGTAATACTCCCTAATCTGCAATTTAGCGTGCTTCTCCCACTATTCCAAGACATCCTCCTCTTCGTTGCGAGCCTCCCATAGTTGCTTCCACCATTCCCTAAAAAACAACCCCTCCCCCTCCCCCTGAAGTAGCCTCACATTCAATTTCCAATAACCCACATACCTACGAACCATCCCTTCCCATGCCATCTCTGCCAAAACGGCAAGATGGTCCGAAAAACCTAAATCTATCGTCATTACACGTTCTACTGTTATATATCGAGTTATTATATATACGATCAACCTGGCAGCATAACCCCTCCGCATAAACGTGTGCTCTACTTTCCACCCATCGCCCCTGACTATGTCATAAACCCCTGCATCCCTCAACAAATTCCTCAATACCCCAAGCACACACCCTGCCCCTCTCGGCTCCACATCCTTATTCCTGATTACACAATTCCAATCCCCACCTATTATAGAGAACCATTGGTAAACCCGCATGTAGAAAAGCAAAACCTCCCTTACAAAATTCACTTTACCCATATGTTACTATCTGCCGGCATATATATCCCCAGAAAACATACTCTAATCTCACCCCATATCCCCTCCACCCTCACCACCCTCCCCTCCCCTCCCTCTTCCCTCTTGAGCACGTGGAATGGGCTGGACTCCCTCACTGCCACTGCCACCCCACTCTTTAATTTCCCTGAACTACCAACATACATCCTAAAAAACCGTTCAGCCTCAACTCTCTGCCATACTTAAAATTGTGTTCTTGAATAAAACACACATCAATGTTAAAACGCCGCTAAACATCCTCCAACCATACTCGTTTACCATCAGCTCTAAGGCCATTCACGTTTATCGTTAGACACTTAAAGATTCAGAAAGGGTGGCTTTCCTCTATGTCTCTGTGTCCTGTCTGTTCCACTTTTTGTGCTTCTGTCTTTTCCCATGCACTCTTTCCCGCCTGGACCCCCTCCCCCCCCTGTGCACTACCTGCCCCTTCTTAATCACTCTCCGCCACGTCTTCTTCCCTGAACGCTGAGCTGGTGTTATAACCTCCTCATCCGTTGAGCCTCCAGCCCTCTTTATAGATGTGCCTCAATTCCATATCAGTTTTTCCATTCCCTTGTGAACCCCTCAGCTTCCACCTGAAGCAACTGCAATTTGACAGGCTCTGAACACCAGAGGGCCTTGGAATCTGCTCAATCAGTCCTTCTAACCATCAGAATTCTACCATCCTGTCTGTAAGATGGGGGTTTCTCCCTCCGCAGGCCACGTCCAGGAAAGACTTCTATAAATCATCTCCTGTAGGGGCATTAGATAACTCAGCGTTGGTGGATCACCGGGTCTCTCCCACCCCTCACAGGCTGCTGCTCAACTCCCGGGGCCGTTTGCGGGGGGAGCATCCGAAAGCCATTGGTAAGCGTCTCACCACAATTCTCTTCCACGCACCCTCCACTTCGTCTGCCAATTACTTTGCCCTGCGGCACTCAAAGGTTTCGGCAGGGTTCCGCTGAGACTCTGTGACTACTTGCCGTTCCCAAGGCCGCGGCGCTGCCTGCTTTACCACTACCTGCCGCCATGTGGTCTCATAAAGTTGCCGCACAGGCGGGACAGGTCTTGCGTTGTCCCGTTGTAAGTCACTACACAGCTGTGGTCATCTAATGATCCTCCAGTGACAACATACGAAGGAAGAGTTCTTCTTAAAGCTCTTGTCGGTGTAAAGATCAAGCGAACAACCCTTCATAGATTCCCTCCGTCTTCGAACTTAAAAGTATTATAGCATGCACCTCACCATTCGTTGATATGTCTCTCTGATATTCCACCCACATCGTCTGCATCGAAATGGAACGTTGTGGATCCTCACCCAGGTGTAGTAGTATTTTGAGGGCATCCGCAGGCGTACCTTCCAGACCTGATGGATACGGTGATATTCTTCTCCGGTATGGTCACCGTTCACTTTCATATGCTCACACTGGTGCAGAACTTTTGAAGATTCGTGATGAAACCATTAAACCGTGCTTATTGTATCCGTTTGTAAATTCTTCAACTTCAATGCCAAACGTGTCCCGTTATAATCGTTGGTAATAAAAACTGAAGCATTCATAGGGTTATAAATTGTCCCGTTTAACAAGGTCATAAACACAGACGATGTTGCTTCCTCCTGCGGTTAGCTTGCAGCCATATTGGTGAAAACAGGAAGTTTGCGCACCAGAGAAAGGCAGGAGCTGTTTGGTGCAGTGCGTCCACTCAGCCGAGAGCGAAGGGGAAACATGTTACTTTAAGAATCAGTACACACTGCAACCCCCCCCTATTCCCAACAGCTGTATCTGCCGTCACCATCATAACCAAGACTATAAAATAACATTAATTAACATGGTTTAAAATAGAAACATTCTGAAACACGCTTCATGCATAACCACATTCCTACATAACATAGGAAATACAAATGCATAAACACTTGTATTACATACATACAAAAACCACAATGAATACAGCGATTATACATAGAAAACAACATACCTCCCCAAAAGCTTTAATTAAACCCCTTTACATAACAAAACAGCATATAAAATTTAGTCTACGTAAACTTACCGTCACTTCATAGGAGTACTAATTATTAATAATTATATATAAAAATTAAAATCCAAAAAAATCCAAAAAAAACACATAAATCAACATCTTAATATAGAAGCTTTCTTATACATGCTTCATACATAGCCACACCCCTGCAAGACACAGGAAGTATATTTGTTAAAAATTATACATTAGCATAAAAAGAACCTTCACAGTCATCATGCACACAAGAGGCTCACCGTCACATAAAGAAATTTTGTCCTCATCGCCTCCGAGTTTGTGTGGACAAAGCTGCACAGACGCTCCTTTTTGGTTTTTTTTTTGTGAAGTTTACCTGATTGAGCTGCCCTAGCGTTGGTTGGTGGAAACTTTATTTTCTCCAATATGGCGCTGAATAGCAGAAGAAGAATCAATACTGTCTGCATTGAGATGATCATGGGGTTTGTCACGGGATCCAACATGGATTTTTGGTTACCCAGCGATCATTCGCGATACCTATGGTATAGCAAATGAGGAGATAAGTGGTTTGTTCGCACTCAATGGGACGACAAGAATCTTCTTTTTAAAATGACGTCTGCACGAGTCTACGAGGCGGTGGCCCGACAAGTATCAGGAGACCATCATACCGGTTTAATACAGCTGTGTCGGTGCGACTCCATGATGTATCTCGACACTACACTTGGGTGAAAATCAGGAATGTGTCTTTTGAGGCGACTGATTTTGATATTTGCAGTAAATTTGCGTACTTATGGGTTTGGTTCACGTAGCCACTGCAGGGAGATGGGCAAGGGGACCGTATGCAGGTGTGCTGGAAGGTACATATACTGTTAAAATTGACTCTTCGACACCCTATTCTTCATATGTTGTGTTGAAGGAATTACGGACTAAAGGGTCTGTGTAACGTATGCGGCGGGAAAACAACGTACGTGTCGGCTATGTGGGTCATATGACCACATCGCGGCGCAGTGTGGGAAACGAAGTGGGTACCGGCACAACACAAACAGTAACGGCAACAGCAGACAGTGGGCGAGGTAGGCGATGAGCGAGAACAGTCTCTTTGCTACGCTGCCCCAACAACGGTTGTCATGGAGTGAGGAGGTGGCAAAAAAAAGGAGCCGAATCGCCAGTTGTAACGCTGCAAGGAGAATCTCAGTCTTTGGACATGCATCAGGTTTTTGAGGAGAGACTACCTAATATGGATGTTTTGTTAGAGGAATCGGTCCTAGATCAGGTGGGAGCCCCAGGCTTAGTTCTGGAGAAGGCTTGTGAATGATGGTATGGCAGGAGATGACGGTTGTCGACGAGAGAGTCTAAAGGATTGAAGGTGCATGCAGAATAGAGGTGGAGGTGCATCAGGACGGTGCTTCAGATATCAAAATGCGGGGTGGAGGCGGGACACGAAAGAGGACTGCAGCATCATCGGATTCTGATGATGTGCTCACTCCTGCCCAACGCCCGGGGAAAAAAAAAGGCTTGGGTGGAGGTACAGCAGAGAGGGAATGGTGAACCCAAGGATCAAGGGATTGTAAAGGTGATTCCCAATAAAGGGGGGAGGACAGAGGTGTTGCAAAACGAACTGGGGTAAAGTCAATGCCGGGGACAAAAGGAAAACCCATTTGTTGAATTCAAGTGTTTTACTATAAATATTAACGGGTTGAGAGCTGAAAGGAAGTTTTAAGTGGTTTAATGAGTATTTGGTGCGACTTGGTGTGGATGTGGTATTCTTACAGGAACAAAATTTTAGCCCTGGTTATGAGTTGGATATGAGTGGTTATAATGTGTACATGGAACATGCGGCACGTTTGAAAGGTGGGGGCTGGGGCCATTTTGGTAAAGGAAACTAGCCCGTTTATAGTAAGGCTTTGTGAAGGGGGGGGAGGGGAGGGTAATTAGAGTGGATTGGAACCTGGGGTAGGGTTCCCATTAGTTTAGAAATGTTTTATATGGCCCGGCTGAGGGTGACGTGAGTATTAAAACAAAAATTTGTTCAGGACGTATTGGTCTATTTTTCACGTGGTTTACCGAATTTTTGCAATAATAGGCGGGGGGACTGGAATTGCGTGATACGTCGTAAAGATGTGGAGCCTAGAGGTGCGGGGTGTTGTTTGGGTATATTGGGGGGATTTATTGACGGGGTTTGGGGTTAAAGGATGTGTGTGGGGGAAGAGAGATGGCAAAAGCATCCCTTTCATTAAACGAGGTTTATGCGGCGAGGTTGAACCGAATGTACCTGCCTTGTGCAGTTACTGTGCGGAGGGTGAATGTGATAGATGTGTTTTTTTCGGATCATAAGGAGTTGTAATAGATGTGGATATTGAGGGTGTGCCTCGGAGGGGTCCATCATTTGGAAAAATTTAATGTAAAGTTATTAAAGGAAGAGGATAGTCTTTTGTCTTTTGGAATATGTGGGATTTTAGTGGTAGAAGCACCAGGGGATGTTGCCATGGTTAATTGGTGGGAAACGATAGCTAAAAAAAACGTTTTTAAGAATATTTTATTAATCGAGGACGAGATATAATCAGTTACAATCGGTTTTCAAAAATATTTTGAGGGGCAGTTGCGCGAATGGGTTATGCATAAATTAATGCTAATTATCCTGTTATTGAAATTGAAAGTTTGAAGGAAAATATCTGGAATTTACAAAATGAGAGGTTTGATAGGGAAAGGCTTAATTAAGGGCGGGATTGAGGAGGTTTTGTGGGGAGATCGGCCGTCGGCGTGTTTGTTGCGGAGGCAACACAGAGGTCACAAGGCAATGGAGTTAATGGGGTTGAATGTTCAGGTAGGTATGCAAGGGTATAAAGTGAATCAGGTGTTGACGATGACTGAGAGTATGAGTGGGTATATTGATGCTTCGGTTAAGTTGAAAACGAAAAGTGTGGGAATAAGCGAAATAGCATTACAGTCAATTGGAAGGTTTGTGAAGTGTGAGTTGACAGAGTATGATCGATTTTGTTTTGGGAGGGCTGATAACGGAAATGTGAGACATGGTAAGCTTTATCCGGAGCGCAATTAGGTAAGGCACCAGGAATTTTATGGGTTGCCCAGTGACTTTTATCTTCAAAATTGGAGCGTTTTAAAAGGGTTTTGGTAAGATTATTCCCGTATCCTTAAGCGGGATCGGGTTTTAGGGGCACAGCAAAGGATGGCTGTGGTCGTTCTAGTGCCTAAAGGTGAGCCATTAAAAAGTCAAAGACTATCGTGCTATTTCGTTGTTGTGTGGTGATTATAAGATTTTTGCAAGGATTTTAAACTAACAGAATGAAAAGGTCCTGGGTAAAGTGATTGATAAGGGACAATATTGGGGTGCCGGGAAGATCTATGTATGATGGGCATGGGGTTTGATTAGAGTTTTATTGAAAGAAAGAGTAAAATTGGGAGGGGGTGGGTGTTGGCTATAGATTTGGGAGGCGGGGATATGATAGTGTAGAAAGGGAAAAGCGTTACGGAAGATTATAGATTTGGGAGGGTTTGGAGAGGAAATTACATCATGGGCCAACTAATGTATCAAGATGCATCCTTGCGGGTGCAGGTAAATGGAAGGTTAGGAGAACAAAAATTTAGATGAGAAAAGGGGTCTACGTCAAGGTTGTCCCCTTTTTACAAATATTTTTTGCATGTTTACAGGATCCTTTTATAGAGGAATAGGGTCTTATTAGCAGCAAATGGGGTTGGTGACGAAAGGGTGGGGGGCTGGCATTGTTGTATTGTTGATGAACAAACGTTTTAGTAAGTGGTAACGGATTTGCTCGGTGGAAATTTTGTAAAACGTTTTTTGAAAAGGTTCTGGGATGTCAATTAATAAGGAGGGAAAACAAAGTATATGGATCTTGGGGATGGGGTTTAAGTGAGGAATGTGTAGTAGTTGGAAGGTGGAAAAAGGTGGACCAATTACTGATATGTGGGATCGTTTATGTAAATGATATAAGTTAGCCAACAAATAAATTCGTGCGTAATTGTAGACGGGTGTACTGAAGCACCTTAGTGGTTTACGAGCTGCTCACTTAACTTTTCATCAGAGAGTGATTACAACGGAATGTCCTATTATATAGTTAAACTCTGACATGTAGCAGTAATTATCCGATACTTTGTATGAGATACAAAGGTTACAAAAGCGCGTTTTAGATTCATTTGGGGGTACTGGAAGCGAATGGTTAGTTTTTGAGCGGTTTTTCACACTCCCGGTTGGCCGAGGAGGGCTGGGTCTTATAGCTGTTGAAAAGAGGATTATGAGTGTGTATTTGAAACGTAGTTATAAGCGGGAGGGGGGGGCGAGGGAAGGCGGACTTCATAAGATACGTCAGGATATGCAACGGGGTGGGGTGGGTAGGGAGTTCATAATAGGTGAGGCAATGTTCGGGTCATCATAAACATGAGAGATCCTTCACATATTAAAATTTGGGGAAAACCCTTTATGGGTGTGGATGGTAAGGCAGTGGTAGCGGTGGTAGAAGGGGTTTATCCCATGTATGATTGGATAATATTTGGGGGGCGTTTTAACAAATTGCGTTTAAAAAACCTGATGTACGAGAAGTTATGTATAGATTTTTACATGGGATCTTACCATCTGGAATGGTTTTGTTCCATAAGAGAATATGGGAGGATGGGATATGCAAGGGGTTGTGGTGGTTTGGAGACTGTTTTCCATATGGTGTATTTTGCGAATAAATTGAACTAATAAGGGTTTGGTTTGGGTAAGTTTAAAAGGTTAGTGGGAGGGGCGGGTTTGCAAAGGGGTTTAGGGTTTAAGCTTAGACATAGGTGGGGTGAATCAAATGGTAGAGAGTGCGGTAGGGTATATAATTACGGATTATATTTATATGTTTGGGCATGGAGGAGCGAAAAGGTGTGAAAGAATTAATGCGTTAACAGCAACTTTTTTATAGGACAAAATGTAGGAATAAAAAGGGTATGGAGGGAGATGGGAGAGGGATTTAAGTGGGGTTTTAGGAATTTCACATTACGGATTTAAGGAGATGAAAGGGAGGTAAAGGGGGGGGAAATGGGCCGGTTTTTCCCAGAATGGGTGGGAGGTATGAGTTTTTTTTATGAATGTTTTGAGGTATGTCCCGGGGGGGCAATTTTAACATTATTTGTTTTGAGTGTTTCAAGTAAATACGTTATTTTTGGAATTGCGAAATTATAACTATATATGTTTTATGATATATGATCTGTATATGATATGTATATATTTTATTATATATGTGTGTATAATATATATATATTATATATTATTATATTATATAATATTATTTTTAAATATATAATATATTATAATTTTATATATATATATAAAAATATTATAAATATATTTAATATATATTTATTATATATATAATATATATAAATAATATAATATATATTATATATATAAAATATATTTATATATATATAAAAATTTATATATATTATTTGTATATATATTTTATTAATATATATATATAATATATAATAATATATTTTTATATATATATATAAAAATATTAAAATAATATATATATTTATATATTATAATATTTATATATATTATATTATATATTATATATATATTTTTAAATTTAAAATATATAATATATATATATATTTTTAAATTTTAATAATATATATAATATATAATATATATTATATATATTTTTTATATTAATATAATATATTATTTTTTTTTTTTTTCCCCCGGGGCCGACCCCACAAGGCGGGGTTGTCCCGAAAAAAAAAAACTTTCCCCATATTCACTCCTCACTGCTTGCAAAGGGGTGCTTTCCTACAGTTTTTTTGAAACATAAACCCCTTTTTTGAGTGGGGCACTGACTTCCATCTCCAGGAAAACTCAAGCCGGCCTGCTGGTTTCCCTTAACCCCCCCTAAATGTTACTTTGCTCACACTCCCACACATGTCAAGTATTAAAAAAACCTTTTTCCCCCCTCTCTCCAATTTTTCCCTGGGCCGCCCCTCCCCCCGCCCCCCCCCTTCCCTTTCCCCCAACAGGTGTAAACTCTTGAAGTCATTCTGTGTCGCTCCTTTTCTCTCAAAATGTCCGAACCACTCAAAAACCCCTTCCTCGCCCCCCTGGACAAAAAGGGGGGGGGGGGGGGGGGGGGGAATTTCCCGGCACCTCCTCCAAAACTTCTAAACTACGAATTTTTCCATTTTATTAACAATGACATTGCCCTCAGACTTTTAAAATCCCCCCACTGCCCCCAGCCTTCCCTCGCTGAAACATTCATCCCCCATGCTTCACACCCATAAAAGAGCGGGGTTTAAAAACATACCTCATACTTTCCCCCCCTTTGCCCCCCAAGGAAAAAGTTTTTGTCTCCAAAGACTCCAAAATTTGGCGCCACTCACTCTTTTCCCTCATAATTCTTTTGATTCACCCCCTTTTTCATAGACCCATCCGCTGACACGCCCCACTAAAAAATACCCAAAAATACATTACCCCTCCATATCTCTCCCCCCCAATCTTTTATTCAATTTTCATCCCCTTTTTCTTTTTTTTATCCCCCTTTCCCCTTACCTTTCCCGTATTCCCCTTTAATTTTTTCTTTGGGGGGGGCCCACCCAAAAAAACCCAAACCACCAATCTCAACAACTTTTCTTCAGAACCCTCCCAAGGCACAGTGTCACCCAAAAAGGGACAGCTGTGAAAACTCCCACTTTGTGTGTGTTTCCCCTTACCCCTTTAAAACTCCACCCCTCTTGCCAAACCCTCACATTCCCCTTCTCTTAAAAACCCCCAACCCATAAATATTTTAAAACAACCACGGCGAAAAACAAAAAACCCCCGTCAAAGGGCCTATTTTTTACTGGGAAATAATTTCCCTCTCTCCTACAAACCAAACTTGACCCACTATCCTGGGTAAAAACCCCTTCCTGTTTCATTTAACCTCCCCTCCTAAAACATACATTGGGCAAAAATTTTGCCCATTCCCCCCCTATCCCCCCCTTTTTTTTCCCCCTTTTTTTTTTTTTCCAATTTTTTTTAAATTTGCCACAAAGCCTTTTACCTTTTCAAAAATCTGTTAAACATTTTTTGTTTCACTGTAAACACCTGGTCCCACACCCCCCCCCCTTTCCAAAACCCTCCTTGAAAAATCGCTATCCTATTCTCCTTTACTTTTTTAATTCTTTCAAATAAAAATCCCCTACCAAAACATTTTTACCAGGTATACCGCAAACTTATCCCCCTATAATTTTTGAAACTCTCTTTTACCCCCTTTGCCTTTAAAAACAAAGGAACATGCATGCTCTCTCCCAATTTCCCTAGGCCCCTTTAACCCTCTTCCATACATTTATTAAATAATTGCACCCAACCACCCCAAAACAATAATACCACCTGCTTTTTAACTTTTCTATCTTTATCCCCCCAACCCCGGGCTCCCTTCCCCCCTTTTTTTTTTTAACCTTACTGCCTCACAAATTTTCGCCCCCACCCCACAACGGGCTCTTCCCCCACTCCTACAAGATTTTTATTCCCCTTGTTTTAAAGGGAAATCACAGCTTCCCTTTCTTCACCCAAATTTAACAATTCATAAAAATATTCCCTCCTTTTTCCCCCAATACCTTAACCCCCTTTTAAATTAACTCTCCTCTCCATTTTTTAACGGACAAATCCATTTGTTCTCTAGGCTTTTTAACTTTTTACTCCCCCCCAAAAACTTTTTTTTTTTAAAACAAAATTTGTTGAAAAACTTTCTCCCCCAAACTCTCTCATTTGCTCTTTTTTTTACATTGCTTAAACCACTCTCTTAACCCTTTTCTTTTTTTTCCTTATACTTTTTCCCCCTTTTGGCTTTCACTTCTATTTTAAAAACTTCTCATATGCAAAATTTTTTCCCTTTCCTACCTCTTTACATCACCCATTCCCCCCAAATTTCGCTCCTTTTTCCCCCCCGCCCCCAAATTTCCTGTAATCAAAAAACTTCTGCTGAAACACTCTAAAAACTACATTTTTAAACCTACCCCATCCCTTTTTTGACCCCATTGCCTATGCCTCATTAGCCCATTATCCCCCAAATACCCTTTTTTATTATTTACCCAACGCCCCCTTTCTTTTAGTTAAAAACCCTTTTAAACCTCTCTTTTCCCCTGATTTTAAATTTCCTTTTTTCCCATTTTACCTTTTTTCTCAGTGTAGCTAAAAACTAGAAAAGGTTTATATATTTTTTGGCCCCCTCTATAAACATTTTCCCCGAAAGGCCAAATTAAAACCAGTTTTTTATCTACCGTACATAACCCAAAAAACTACTGTCATTTCGCCCCTACATCATATTTGTATACTTATTTATCCCCTCTTTTTCTTAAAATATTTTTTTACCTTTTAACAAAACCCCTTTCAATGCAAAGTTAAATAAAAGGGCTCCCTTTATCATTTACCCCTGGAAACCCCAAACTTACCTACCACACCCTCTCAAAAAATTTCCCCCTTACTTTTCATTCAGGCCCCCTTTTACCGAATTACCCCTTCTCATTTGGGTTCAAAGGCTCCTATACATTCATTTAAAAACATCCCCCCAAAATCCCCTTCCCCTCTCCCCTTTTCCCTCTTTTTTCCAGGTGCATACACGCTTATTTTAAACCCAATTCTCGCCCCAAACCTTTACTTTAATTACATAATTTTGAATTTACACTTTTCATATTTTTTTCCCCCTCCTTCCATAACTGATCATTCAACTTTAAATGCACCCCCCCCCCTTTGCTCAACCCTTTTCCCCTCAGATATTTCCCAGTTTTAAATCCCATTTTTTTCCCCCCCCACTAAAGCCCCCCTACCCCTTTCAGTTTTTGTTTCGCTTGGGCCGGGAACATCCAACTTTTTTTCATTCATAACATCAGAAATTATCTTTTTTCTTTCATCCGCACAAACTCCACGCCCCATTTAAGCATCCCCGTTTTAAAAAGTTTTTCTTCTTCTCTTTTTTAGTAAATGTCTACAGGAAAAGGGGGTTTTACTAGCCCATTGTTTCCGGCATTTTAGTCCCCCTCATACGACCACTTTGGCTTACGGAGGAAAGATTTTTTCCATTTCCCCCATGGACAATAGAAGAAATAAAGAAGAACAAGAGAATTTTGGGAAAAAGGAAAAAAACCTTGATGTATTTTATATATTTGCATGTGCTGTCTGTGAAGTGGACCAAATTTTTAAGTAGGAGGAGCAAGATATCCCTGTTATCAGCTGTTTTTGAGACAGAAAAAAAAACCAGCAATTTCCACCATCATGCAAAACAATTTTCAGGTTTTTTTTGTTTCACAGTCATCGGGGAGGCGGTGTACTTCCCTGGGTTTGGGGGGCTGGGAAACCAAAATACTATACTACCTGCCATTTTTCACCCGCCTTTTTTCACCTGCCATTTTTCACCTGCCATTTTTCCCCCTAAAATTTTTCCCCCTGCCCCTTCTTCACCTTTCCTTTCCTTACCCGCCATTCTTTACCGCCATTCTTCACCTGCCACTCCCTTTACCTGCCATTCTTTACCTGCCATTTTCACCCGCAATTCTTCACCGCCTTTTTTCACCTGCCAATTTTTCTCCTACCCTTTTTCCCCTTCCCCCTTCTTCACCTGACATTCTTCACCTGCTATTCTTTTACCTGCCTTTTTTCACCTGCCCTTTTTTCACCTGCCATTCTTCACCTGCCCTTCTTCACCTGCCATTCTTTTAACCCATATTCTTCCTTTCCATTCTTCACCCGCCATTCTTCACCTGCCATTCTTACCGGGCCCTTCTTACCTCCAAATTTTTCACCTGCCATTTTTCACCTACCATTCTTTTACTTCCATTCTTCACCTGCCATTTTCAAAATGCCATTCTTCACCCCGCCATTTTTTCACCTGCCATTTTCAACCCGGGCCCTTCTTCACCTGCCTTTTTTACCTGCCATTTTTTTAAACCCGCCATTCTTCACCTTTCCCTTTTTCACCTGCCATCTTCACCTTTCCATTCCAACCCGCCTTTCTTTTACCCGCCATTTCCCCCTTCCTTCTTCACCTGCCATTCTTCAAACCGCCCTTTTTTCACCTGCCCTTCCCTTTACCTCCATTCTTCACCCGCCTAAGTAAGATAGTGACTTTTTTTGTGGGGCGTCAGATTTTGAAAAATTTAAAAACACATAGTAACCTTAAGGGTAGAAAAAATATTTTATTTTATTTTTAAATTTCACTTTTGATGATTCTTTATCTTTTAAAAACCCCCCACCCTTTACTTTTTTGATAGATTCTTTATCTTTTTTCCCCCCACCTCTTGTCAACACCCGAGCCTTTAAAATTTTTTTAAAAACCCTATTTTTATAAAAAATATTAAACAACCACCCTGACATCACACATCCCCGTTTAAGGCATACTTTCACTGGAAAAAAACCCCTTCTCTCCCCATACTCCAACCCGAGCCTCACTTTCCCAGTAAAAAAAATTTTCAAAACCCGTTTTTTATTCATTTGCAAAATTTTGCAACATTCCAGCCCATCCACCCTATCACATGCCTTTTCCAAATCCATAAATGACACAAAAATTCTTTTGACCCTTAAACTAAATATGTTCACCTGTAAAGTTTCACTGTAAACCCCCTGGTCCACACAACCCCCCACCTTTCCTAAAGCCCCCTTGTTTATCTGCTATTTCCCATTCCTGTCCCTTTTCCCTTTAAATTTTTTCAATTTATAAAAATCCCACCTTTCCCCTTTACCCGGTATACTTAAATGACTTATTTTACTATAATTTTTTTTTTACTTTTTTATTCCCTTTGCCCTTTTGGGAAAAGGGAAAATACACTTTTCTCTGCAATTCCCCGGTACCCCACCCTTTCCAAAAACAGTTAAATTAAAAAAATAGCACCAACCACTTCCCAAAAAGATATTTTCAACCCAATTTTAACATTCCCATCTTTAATTTCCCTCAATCCAAAACTGCTTTAAAAACCCCCCTTTTATTTTATCCAAAGGCCCCCTGAAAAATTTCCCCCCCATTCACATGCCTTCCCGAAAATTCCCCCCATTCACCAAAGCCCCCTGAAACCTTTTCCCCCCAAAATCACAAAATGCCTCCTTAACTTCCACCCCAAAATTTACAATGCCTCCGGGAAATTCCCCCAAACTCACACTCCTCCTGAACTTCCCCCAAACTCACACTGCCCTTTAAATAACCCCCCCACCCACAGGCCCTTTCCCCACCCAAAAAGGGTGTTTTCCCCTTTGGGCCCCATACACGAAAACACAGCTTCCCCATCTTCATCAACTTTTTAAAACTTTCTCAAAATATTCCCCCATCTTTCCCCATACCTTAACCCGTGGCATTTTTAACCCCAATAATCCATTTGTTCCCCCGGCTTCCACAACTTTTTTTAAAAACTCACCCCAAAAACTTCTTAAAAAACAACAAAATTTTGTTTATAAAATCCCCCATTCTCTCATTTGCTCTCTTTTTACTTTTCTTTACCCCTTCTTAACCTCCTCTTTTTCACCCCGATTTTAATAACAATAATTTAAAAAAATTTTTTAATAAAATATTATTATTAAAAAAATTTTCAATAATTAAAAATAATTTTTATTAATAATAATAATAATAATTTAAAAAAAATAATAATAATAATTTAAAATAAAAATTTAAAATTTTAAAAATAATTTTTTAAAAGTTTGTTTTTTTTTGCCGGAATTTGGGGTCCCAGTATTTTAAATCCCTCACACCACTAGGGTCCCCCAAATAATCCCCCACTTTACGGGGGTTCCCCCCCTACTAATTCCTCAACCCGGGGGGCCCACTACAAAGGGCCCCACCCCACTGGGGGTCCCACTAATAAAATCCTCCACCACTGGGTGTCCAACTACTAAGTTCCAAGCCACTGGGGGTCCCACTACAAGTCCTCCACCCCCTGGGTTTTTTCCCACTCTAAAATCCTCACATCACTGGGGGTCCCCCAAATAAGTCCCACCCCCACGGGGGCCCACAAATAAATCCTCCAACAAAAGGGGTGCCCCACTACTAAGTCCTCACACCACTGGGTGTCCAACTACTAAGTCCTCACACCACTGGGTGTCCAACTACTAAGTCCTCACATCACTGGGTGTCCCACTACTAAGTCCTCACACCACTGGGTGTCCCACTACTAAGTCCTCACACCACTGGGTGTCCCACTACTAAGTCCTCAAACCACTGGGTGTCCCACTACTAAGTCCTCACAACACTGGGTGTCCCACTAAAAATCCTCACACCACTGGGTGTGAGGAACCTCTGGTACCTCCTGATCCTGGGACTGAGCCTCTGGTACTTCCTGATCCTGGGACCGGACCTCTGGTACCTCCTGATCATGGGACTGGACCTCTGGTACCTCCTGATCATGGGACTGAACCTCTGGTACCTCCTGATCATGGGACTGAACCTCTGGTACCCTCCTGATCCTGGGACTGGACCCTTGGTACCTCCTGATCCTGGGACTGAGCCTCTGGTACCTCCTGATCCTGGGACTGGACCTCTGGTACCTCCTGATCCTGGGACTGGACCTCTGGTACCTCCTGATCCTGGGACTGAGCCTCTGGTACCTCCTGATCCTGGGACTGGACCTCTGGTACCTCCTGATCATGGGACTGGACCTCTGGTACCTCCTGATCCTGGGACTGAACCTCTGGTACCTCCTGATCATGGGACTGGACCTCTGGTACCTCCTGATCATGGGACTGAACCTCTGGTACCTCCTGATCCTGGGACTGAATCTCAGGTTCCTCCTGATCCTGGGACTGAACTTCTGGTCTCTCCTGTTACTGGGACTTTATCTTTGGTTCAGTTATGGAATACTGAACCAAAAGTTTCTCACCAACACCTTCAGATCGATGGATGTTTTTTAGTTGCTGCTTAATTTTTAAGATCCTAAGTTGTAAACCTAAAATTTTTTTCATTAGTGGGTATGTGAGAGCTGGGTCACAATGTATGGCATCAGGGAAGAGTTGTTCCAGGTGTTTCCTGATATTATTATCTCTTAAACAATTTTTATCTCCTGTTTTATTGAACATGTTTGTTGCAGAATACAGCACTATGAGCAGTATTACGACTGACAGAATTATTAAATCTGTGATGCTCATAACTGTTCCTGAAGACTTTCTTTCACAAGGGCTTTTCTCTTCTATATTAACGTTGCTGTTCAAATTTTGTGTAGGACTTGTTGTTCTTACTGCTTCCTTATCCAAGCTGGATAGCGAGTGACCATACACGACGGCCTCGCCATGCACGACGGCCTCGCCATGCGCGACGGCCTCGCCATGCACGACGGCCTCGCCATGCACGACGGCCTCGCCATGCACGACGGCCTCGCCATGCACGACGGCCTGCCATGCACGACGGCCTCGCCATGCACGACGGCCTCGCCATGCACGACGGCCTCGCCATGCACGACGGCCTCGCCATGCACGACGGCCTCGCCATGCACGACGGCCTCGCCATGCACTGCCTCACAGCCTCGCCATGCACGACGGCCTCGCCATGCGCGACGGCCTCGCCATGCACGACGGCCTCGCCATGCACGACGGCCTCGCCATGCACGACGGCCTCGCCATGCACGACGGCCTCGCCATGCACGACGGCCTCGCCATGCACGATAGCCTCGCCATGCACGACGGCCTCGCCATCACGACGGCCTCGCCATGCACGACGGCCTCGCCATGCACGATAGCCTCGCCATGCACGACGGCCTCGCCATGCGCGACGGCCTCGCCATGCACAACGGCCTCGCCATGCACGACGGCCTCGCCATGCACGACGGCCTCGCCATGCACGATAGCCTCGCCATCCACGACGGCCTCGCCATCAACGACGGCCTCGCCATCCACGCTGGCCTCTCCATCGTGGACATCACATGTCTGGTTAATTGATGACGTCATCCTGGAGGTAACCTTGTGGAAGAATAAGGTTATTTAATAGTTTTGGCCAGCATGGAGACGCAGCTCTCCCTTTACCTGCACTGCCTCAATTAAACTATCAACAGTCAGTTTAATTTTCCCCAACTTCAACCAACCCCTGGACCATCTTATTTTAACAAGGGGACACTCACAGTGTTTATTTTTAATTTTAATATTCTCTGCTTGTTTCAGCAGTGCCCCCAGGTCCAACTCACCGACAGAAAAGTTACACGTCAACTTTTCACTCTCCATAACTTGCAACCAATCACTGCGTTCAAGTTTGGCACTTACCAACACTTTATCAAAATATTTCCATTTACCTTTCTTAAGTATTAGTTCCAATCGATCTGGTATAGAGTCAGCACGGACAACAATCTCTCCAAAAACTTCGTACAACATACTTGACATTTATTTTCAATTTCTTTTCAATTTTTCTAAGACAAATATAATAGAGCATCTTTGCTCACGACTATAACAAGAATAACAGTAATATTTATTTAGTTAAGTTAGTAAATAGACATAAATGTTTATTGTAACTTTGGTTAATATATATAACAAATGGGAAACATGTGTAACGTTGTGCACTTGTGTGTGTGTGTGTGTGTGTGTGTGTGTGTGTGTGTGTGTGTGTGTGTGTGTGTGTGTGTGTGTGTGTGTGTGTGTGTGTGTGTGTGGTGTGTGTGTGTGTGTGTGTGTGTGTGTATGTGTGTGTGTGTGTGTGTGTGTGTGTGTGTGTGTGTGTGTGTGTGTGTGTGTGTGTGTGGTGTGTGTGTGTGTTGTGTGGTGTTGTGTGTGTGTGTTTATGTTCAAGTGTGAGTGTATGTTTGCATATGTTTTATTTGTGCTATGCATTGCGCTTACATAATTAATATTGATAATGAAGATGAAGTGAACATGTATCATAGTGAAGATGAAGTGCACATGTATGATAGTGAAGATGAAGGGTTCCTGAAGCACAGTGAAAATGAAGTGTACATGTATCATAGTGAAGATGAAGTGCACTTGTATGATAGTGAAGATGAAGTGTACATGTATGATAGTGAAGACGAAGTGCATATGTATCATAGAGAAGATGAAGTGTGCATGCATCATAGTGAAGATGAAGTGTTCTTGTATCACAGTGAAGATGAAGTGCACATGCATCATACTGAAGATGAAGTGTACATGTATCACAGTGAAGATGAAGTGCACATGTATCAAAGTGAAGATGAAGTTTACATGTATCATAGAGAAGATGAAGTTTGCAAGTATCATACTGAAGAACAAGTGCACATGCATTATAGTGAATATGAAGTGTACATGTATCATAGTGATGATGAAGCATACATGTATCATACTGAAGATGAAGTGTACATGTATCATAGTGAAGATGAAGTGTACATGTATCATAGTGAAGATGAAGTGTACATGCATCATAGTGAAGATGAAGTGCAAATGTACCATAGTGAACATGAAGTGTATATATAACATAGTGAAGATTAAGTGCACATGAATCATAATGAAGATGAATTCTACATGTATCATTGTGAAGAGGAAGTGTACATGTATCATAGTGAAAATGAAGTGAACATGTATCATAGTGAAGATGAAATGCAAATGTATCACAGTGTGGGTCAAGTTCAG
>NC_069493.1:15259077-15337308 GCF_026875155.1 Cherax quadricarinatus | reverse complement strand
CACTATTAAATAAATGTACACTCCTTCTTCACTATGAGACATGTACACTAAATCTTAACTGTGATACATGTACACTTCATGTTCACTATGATACATGTACACTTCATCTTCACTATGATACATGTACACTTCATCTTCACTATGATACATGTACACTTCATCGTCACTATGATATTTGTATCCTTCATCTTCACTATGAAACATGTACACAAAATCTTCACTGTGATAGATGTACACCTCATCTTCACTATGATACTTGTACACTTCATCTTCACTATGATGCATGCACGCTTAATCGTCTCTATGATATATGTTCACTTCATCTTCACTATGATACATGTACACTTCATGCTCACTGTGATGTATCTTCACTTCATCTTCATTATGATACATGTACACTTCATGCTCACTGTGATACATGTGCACTTTATTTTCACTATGATGCTTGTTCACTTCATCTTCACTATTACACATGAACGCTTGACCCACACTGTGATACATTTGCATTTCATCTTCACTATGATACATGTTCACTTCGTTTTCACTATGATACATGTACACTTCCTCTTCACAATGATACATGTAGAATTCATCTTCATTATGATTCATGTGCACTTAATCTTCACTATGTTATATATACACTTCATGTTCACTATGGTACATTTGCACTTCATCTTCACTATGATGCATGTACACTTCATCTTCACTATGATACATGTACACTTCATCTTCAGTATGATACATGTATGCTTCATCATCACTATGATACATGTTTACTTCATATTCACTATAATGATGTGCACTTTGTTCATCAGTATGATACTTGCAAACTTCATCTTCTCTATGATACTTGTAAACTTCATCTTCACTTTGATACATGTGCACTTCATCTTCACTGTGATACATGTACACTTCATCTTCAGTATGATGCATGTACACTTCATCGTCACTATGATATATGTACTCTTCATCTTCACTATGATGCATGCACGCTTATTCATCTCTATGATATATGTACACTTCATCCATCTTCACAATGATACATGTACACTACATCTTCACTATCATACACATACACTTCATCTTCACTCTGATGCATGTTCACGTCATCTTCATTATGATACATGTACACTTCATCTTCACTATGATATATGTACACTTCATCTTCACTATGATACATGTACGCTTCATCTTCACTATGATACATGTACACTTCATCGTCATTATGATATATGTACCCTTCATCTTCAGTATGATTCAAGTACACTAAATCTTCTTTGTGATACACGTACACTTCATCTTCCACTATGAATACGTGTTACACTTCATCTTCAATATAATTCGTGTTCATTCTCAGTTCAATTGATCAAATACACTTCACCTTCTCTATGATGCATATACACTTCATCTTCACTATGATGCACATACACTTCATGTTTGGTATGACGCACGTGTACTTATTCTTCACTATCGTACATTTGCATTTCATCTCACTATAATACCAGAAACTTCATCTTCACTATGTATATCTACACTTCATTTTCTCTATGATATATGTTCCACTTCATTTTCCTCTAGGATACATGTACCACTGCATCTTCATGTGACATGTGTACTCTTCTTCTTCACTATGATACATGTACACTTCATCTTCACTGTGTACATGTACTTTGTATCTTCACTATGAGATATGTACACTTTTATTCAGGTGATATGGTACACTTTATCTTCACAATGCTGAATGTACACTTCATCTTCACTATGATACATGATTACGTCATCTTCCTATTTGATTTCATGCACATTATCATCTTCACATATGATAGTGTGCACTTTATCTTCAACTATGATGACTTGAACACTTCATTTCACTATGATACATGTACACTTCATCGTCACTATGATATATGTACCCTTCATCTTCACTATGATACATGTACACTAAATTTTCATTGTGATAGATGTACACTTCTTCGTCACTATGATATATGTACTCTTCATCTTCACTATGAAAAATGTACACTAAATCTTCACTGAGAAACATGTTCACTTCATCTCCACTGTGATACATGTACACTTCTTCTTCACTATGATACATGTAGACTTCTTCATCACTTTGATATATGCACTCTTCATCTTCACTATGATACATGTACATTAAATCTTCACTGTGATACATATACCTTCATCTTCACTAGATGCATGTACACTTCATCTTCACTCCGGTTCATGTACACTTCATCGTCACTATGATTATATGTACATTTCATCGTCACTATGAAATATATACACAATCTTCGCTGTGATACATGTACACTTAATCTTCACTGTGATATATGTACACTTCATCTTCACTATGATACATTTACTCTTCATCGTCACTATGATTTATGTACTCTTCATCTTTACTGTGATGCATGTTAACTTCATCTTAATTATGATACATGTACACTTCATGTTCACTATGATATATGTACACTTCATCTTCACTATGATTATTGTACACTTTCATCTTCACTATGATACATGGCACACTTCATCTTCTCTATGATATATGTGCACTTCACCTTCACTATGATACATGTACACTTCATCTTCACTATGATACATGTACATTTCTTCATCACTGCGATATATGTACGCTTCATCTTCACTATGATACATGCACAAAAAATCCTCACTGTGATACATGTACTCTTTCATCTTTCACTATGATACATGTACACTTCATCTTCACTATGATACATGTACACTTCGTCTTCACTGTGATTCATGTACACTTCATCGTCACTATGATATATGTACACATCATCGTCACTATGATATATATACACTTCATCTTCACTATGATACATGTACACTGAATCTTCAATGTGGAACATTACACTTAATCTTCACTATGATACATGTACACTTCATCTTCACTATTATACATGTACACTTCATCGTCACTATGATATATGTACTCTTCATCTTCACTATGATACATGTACACTAAACCTTCACTGTGATACATATACACTTCATCTTCACTATGATACATGTACACTAAATCCTTCACTGAGTACATGTACAAATCTTCTACATCTAAGTACGGGTACACTAAATGTTAACGGTGTATACATGTTCACTTCATCCTTCACAATGATACATGTACACTTGTCTACACTATGTTACATGTACACTTCTTCTCACTATGAATACATGTTTACACTAAATCATAACGGGTACATGTACAGTCATCTTCACTATGTTACATTGTTACACTTCGTCTTCAGTATGATACATATATAATTCGTCTTCACTGTCATACATGTACACTTCATCTTCACTATTTGATTATATATACACTTCATCGTCACTATGATATATATATATACTCTTCATCTTCACTATGATACATGTACACTAAATCTTCACTATGAAACATGTAAACTTCATCTTCACTGTGATACATGCATACTTCATTTTCACTATGATACATGTACACTTCCCTTCACTTTGATTACATGTTTTCCTTAGCTTCAATATAATACGTGTTCATCTCATCTTCACTATGATACATGTACACTACATCTTCACTATGGTACACATACACTTCATCTTCACTCTGAGGCATGTTCACTTCATCTTCATTATGATATATGAAATCTTCATCTTCACTAAGATATATGTACACTTCATCTTCACTATGATACATGTACCTTCATCGTCAACTATGATATATGTTACCTTGTCTTCACTATGACCACATGTTACACTATAATCTTCATGTGATATATGTCACTCATCTTCACTATGATACATTACACTACTTCTTCACTTGATACATATACACTTCTTTCACACTGAAGCATGTTCACTTCATCTTTCATTATATATGAACCACTTCCATATTCACTATGATATATGTCACTTCATCTTCACTATGAACATGTACACTTCATTGTTCGTTATGAATATGTACCCTACGTCTTCACATTTGATAAATGTACGCTAAATCTTCATTGTGGTACTTGTACATTCATTTCACTATGATACATGTATCTTATATGCAATATATACGTGTTTCACCTCATCTTCACTTGGTTACATATACACTTCACCTTTTCACTACGATACATATTCTCTTCACTTCACTATGATGATATACACTTTCATCTTTGGTATGGACGCATGTATACTCATCTTCACTATCTTACATTTACACTTTCATCTTCAGATAATAATGAACACTTCATCTTCACTATGATATATCTAACTTATCTTCACTTATGATGCATGTACACTTCATATTCACTATGATATATGTACACTTCATTTTCACTATGATTTCATTTACACTTGTTCTTCACTGTGATACATGTACCCTTCATCTTCACTATGATACATGTACACTTCATCTTCACTATGATATATGTACACTTCATATTCAGGGATGATTACGTGAACACTTGATCTTCCACCAATGTACATGTACAATTCATCTTCACTATGATACATGTATACGTCATCTTCACTATGATACATGCACACTTCATGTTCACTATGATAGATGTGCACTTAATCTTCACTATGATACATGTACACCTCTTTTTCACTATGATACATGTACACTTCATCGTCACTATGATGTATGCACACTTCATCTTCACTATGATACATGTACACTTCATCTTCACTATGATACATGTACACTTCATAGCCACTATGATATATGTACACTTCATCGGCACTATGATATATGTAATCTTCATCTTCACTATGATGCATGCACGCTTAATCGTCTCTGTGATACATGTACACTTCATCTTCACTATGATGCATGTTCACTTCAACTTCACTATGATACATGTACACTTCATGTTCACTATGATATATGTACACTTCATCTTCACTGTGATGCATGTAAACTTCATGTTCACTATGATGCATGGACACTTCATCTTCACTATGATACAGGTGCACTTCATCTTTACTATGATACATGTACACTTCATCTTCACTATGATACATGTACACTTCACATTCACTAGGATACATTCACACTTCATCTTCAATATAATACATGTGCAATTCATTTTCACTATGATACATGTACATTTCATATTCACTATGATTCCCAGTACACTCATCTTCACTTTGTTAAATGTAGCTTCTTCTTCTCTGTGACATACATGTACATTCATTTTCACTTTGCATCCATTAACACTCATTCTAAACTTTGGAGGTGCATGTACTCATCATTTTTCTACGATACATGTACCCTTCTTCTTCAGGATGAACGCATGTTACTTCATTTCACTATGATACATGTACACTTCATCTTAACAATGATGTATTGCACTCATTTCATATGGGACAAATTGTACACTTCATCTTCACTATGTTACTGTACACTTCCACTTTGCATTGATAACATGGACTCTTAATCTTACTATGATACATGCAACCTTTACATTTTCACATATGATACATGTCACTTCATCTTCAACTAGGATTACATGTTCACTTTTTCTTCGCTATGATTAATGTTACACTTCATATTTTATATGATAAACGTTAAAAAACCAAAACCCCCCCCTTCATTTCTTCATTATTATGCATGTTACGCTTCATCTTCACTATGATGCATGTACACTTCATTATCACTATTGATAAATGTGCACTTAATAGCACTATGTACATGTACACTTCATCTTCACTATGTTACATGTAACTTCATCGTCACTATGGATATATGTTACTCTTTTGTACAAGTAAACTTATCTTCACCTATGTTTCATGTACACTTATCTTCTCCATGATACATTTACACTTCATCGTCACTATGATATATGTACTCTTTCATCTTCACTCTGTCTACATATTCATTAAATCTTCACATGTGATACATATACACTTCATCTGCCACTATTGTTACTGGTTCATCTTCATCGTCACTATGATATATTGTACTCTCATCTTCATTTGTTTACTTGTACACTTCATCTTAAAATTTGATACATGCAGACTTCATCGTCACATGTTATATGTCACTTCATTCTTCACTATGATACATGTACACTAAATCTTCAGTGAGATACATGTACACTTCATCTTCACTGTGATACATGTAAACATCATCTTCACTATGATACATGTTCACTTCATCTTCACTATGATACATGTACACTTCATCTTCATTATGATACATGTACACTACATCTTCACTATGATACATGCACACTTCATCTTCACTATCATACATGTGCACTTAATCTTCACTGTGATACATGTACACTTCATCTTCAGTATGATACATGTACACTTCATCTTCACTGTGATATATGTGCACTTCATTTTCACTATTTTACATGTGCACTTCATATTCACTATGATATATGTACACTTCAGCTTTACAATGATACATGTGAACTTCATCTTCTCTATGATACATGTACACTTCATCTTCACAATGATACTTTAACACTTAATCTTCCCTACGATGCATATACACATCATCTTTACTATGATACATGTGCACTTCCCCTTCACTATGTTGCATGTGACTTCACCTTCACCATGATTCATGTTACACTTCTCCTTCACTGTGAGTTTGTAATTTTTCTTCATATGATAACATGCCACTCTTCATCTTCCACTATGGAATGTACTCTTCATCTTCACTATTGAAACAAGTTACACTTGTTCTTCACTTTTGATTCAGGTACCACTTTCATCTTCACTATGATACATGTTACACTTCATCTTCAACTATGATGATGTCACTTATATTCACTATGATAACATGTACACTTCTGTTCACTATGATATATATTCACTTCATTCTTCCACTATGATACATGTACACTTCATCGTCACTATGATATATGTACCCTTCATCTTCACTATGATACATGAACACTAAATCTTCATTGTGATACATGCACACTTCATATTCAACTATGCACCACTTCTTTTTCTCTATGATCATTTTTCTCTTCTCGTCAACTATGATAAACATACTCTTCATTTCACCAATGATCTCATGTACAATAAATATTCACAGTGATACATATACACTTCATCTGCACTATGATACATGAAAACTTCATCTTCACTATGATATGTGAACACTTCATCGTCACTATGATATATGTACTCTTCATCTTCACTATGATGCATGTACACTACATCTTCACTATGATACATATGCACTTCATGTTCATTGTGATGCATGTTCACTTCATCTTCATTATGATAAATGTACACTTCATGTTCACTATGATACATGTGCACTTCATCTTTACTATGATGCATGAACACTTCATCTTCACTATGATACATGTACACTTCATCGTCACTATGATATATGTACCCTTCATCTTCACTATGATACATGTACACTAAATTTTCATTGTGATAGATGTACACTTCTTCGTCACTATGATATATGTACTCTTCATCTTCACTATGAAAAATGTACACTAAATCTTCACTGAGAAACATGTTCACTTCATCTCTACTGTGTTTCTTGTACAACTTATTTTCTCTATGATACTTGTAGACTCTTCATCACTTTGTTATATGCACTCTTCATCTTAACTTATGATTAATGTACATTAAATCTTCACTGTGATACATATACCTTCATCTTCACTATGATGCATGTACACTTCATCTTCACTCCGGTTCATGTACACTTCATCGTCACTATGATTATATGTACATTTCATCGTCACTATGAAATATTTTACACAAATCTTCGCTGTGATACATGTTCACTTAATCTTCACTGTGATATATGTACACTACATCTTCACTATGATACATTTACTCTTCATCGTCACTATGATTTATGTACTCTTCATCTTTACTGTGATGCATGTTAACTTCATCTTAATTATGATACATGTACACTTCTTGGTTCACATGTATATGTACACTTAATTCTTCACTATGATATATGTACACTTCATCTTCACTATGATACAGGCACACTTCATCTTCTCTATGATATATGTGCACTTCACCTTCACTATGATACATGTACACTTCATCTTCACTATGTACATTGTACTTTCTTCATCTCTGCTGATATACTGTACGCTTCAATCTTCACTATGAATACATGCACAAAAAATCCTCACTGTGATACATGTACACTTCATCTTCACTATGATACATGTACACTTCATCTTCACTATGATACATGTACACTTCGTCTTCACTGTGATTCATGTACACTTCATCGTCACTATGATATATGTACACATCATCGTCACTATGATATATATACACTTCATCTTCACTATGATACATGTACACTGAATCTTCAATGTGGAACATTACACTTAATCTTCACTATGATACATGTACACTTCATCTTCACTATTATACATGTACACTTCATCGTCACTATGATATATGTACTCTTCATCTTCACTATGATACATGTACACTAAACCTTCACTGTGATACATATACACTTCATCTTCACTATGATACATGTACACTAAATCTTCACTGAGATACATGTACACATCTTCTACACTATGATACGTGTACACTAAATGTTAACGGTGATACATGTTCACTTCATCTTCACTATGATACATGTACACTTCGTCTTCACTATGGTACATGTACACTTCTTCTTCACTATGATACATGTACACTAAATCCTAACGGTGATACATGTACACTTCATCTTCACTATGATACATGTACACTTCGTCTTCAGTATGATACATATATACTTCGTCTTCACTGTCATACATGTACACTTCATCTTCACTATGATATATATACACTTCATCGTCACTATGATATATATATATACTCTTCATCTTCACTATGATACATGTACACTAAATCTTCACTATGAAACATGTAAACTTCATCTTCACTGTGATACATGCATACTTCATTTTCACTATGATACATGTACACTTCATCTTCACTTTGATACATGTATCCTTATCTTCAATATAATACGTGTTCATCTCATCTTCACTATGATACATGTACACTACATCTTCACTATGGTACACATACACTCATCTTTTCACTCTGAGGCATCATGTTCACTTCATCTTCATTTAGGATATATGAAATCTTCATCCCCGTCACTAAAAAGGAATTTATGTACACTTCTCTTCCTCTATGATTCATGTACCACTTCATCTTCCACTATGTATTATTGTTCCCTTCGTCTTCACTTTGGACACATGTTCAATAAATCTTCTTTGTGGATTCATGTAATAATTCATTTCACTATGATACATGTTCACTACATCTTCACTATGATACATATACACTTCATCTTCACTCTGAAGCATGTTCACTTCATCTTCATTATATATGAACACTTCATCTTCACTATGATACATGTACACTTCATTTCAGTATGATATATGTACCCTACGTCCTTCAATATGATTACATGGTACGCTAAATCTTCATTGTGGTACATGTACACTTCATCTTCACTATGATACATGTATCCTTATCTTCAATATAATACGTGTTCACCTCATCTTCACTATGGTACATATACACTTCACCTTCACTACGATACATATACACTTCATCTTCACTATGATGCATATACACTTCATCTTTGGTATGACGCATGTATACTTCATCTTCACTATAGTACATTTAAACTTCATCTTTCTATATTACATGTAACACTTCATCTTCACTATGATATATCTACACTTCATCTTCACTATGATGCATGTACACTTCATATTCACTATGATATATGTACACTTCATTTTCACTATGATTCATTTACACTTGTTCTTCACTGTGATACATGTACCCTTCATCTTCACTATGATACATGTACACTTCATCTTCACTATGATATATGTACACTTCATATTCAGGATGATACGTGAACACTTTATCTTCACATGCTACATGTTTTACAATTCATCTTCACTATGTTCATGTTTAAGTCATCTTCATATGATACATGCACACTTCATGTTCACTATGATAGATGTGCACTTAATCTTCACTATGATACATGTACACCTCATTTTCACTATGATACATGTACACTTCATCGTCACTATGATGTATGCACACTTCATCTTCACTATGATACATGTACACTTCATCTTCAATATGATATCTTGTGCACATCATAGCAACTATGATATATGTTACACGTTTCAATCGGCACTATGATATATGTATTCTTATCTTCACTATGATGCATGCACGCTTAATCGTCTCTGTGATACATGTACACTTCATCTTCACTATGATGCATGTTCACTTCAACTTCACTATGATACATGTACACTTCATGTTCACTATGATATATGTACACTTCATCTTCACTGTGATGCATGTAAACTTCATGTTCACTATGATGCATGGACACTTCATCTTCACTATGATACAGGTGCACTTCATCTTTACTATGATACATGTACACTTCATCTTCACTATGATACATGTACACTTCACATTCACTAGGATACATTCACACTTCATCTTCAATATAATACATGTGCAATTCATTTTCACTATGATACATGTACATTTCATCTTCACTATGATACATGTACACTTCATCTTCACTTTGTTAAATGTAAGCTTCATCTTCACTGTGATACATGTACACTTCATTTTCACTTTGATCCATTAACACTCCATCTACACTTTGGTGCATGTACTCATCATTTTTACTACGATACATGTACACTTCATCTTCAGTATGACGCATGTACACTTCATCTTCACTATGATACATGTACACTTCATCTTAACAATGATGTATCTGCACTTCATCTTCACTATGACAAATGTACACTTCATCTTCACTATGATACCTGTACACTTCAACTTTGCAATGATACATGTACTCTTAATCTTCACTATGATACATGCACACTTCATTTTCACTATGATACATGTACACTTCATCTTCACTATGATACATGTTCACTTTATCTTCGCTATGATTCATGTACACTTCATATTTTATATGATACACGTTAACTTCATTCTTCATTATTATGCATGTACGCTTCATCTTCACTATGATGCATGTACACTTCATTATCACTATGATAAATGTGCACTTAATATTCACTATGATACATGTACACTTCATCTTCACTATGTTACATGTACACTTCATCGTCACTATGATATATGTACTCTTCATCTTCACTTTGTTACCTGTACACTGTCATCTTTAAATACGATTCTTGCACACTTCATCGTTCACTATGATATTGTTCACTTCAGATTTCTATGAAATGTTCACTAAATCTTCACTGAGAAAACTTGTTCACTTCATCTTCAGCTATGTTACATGTAATATTCATCTTCACTATGATACAGTATACTTAGTCTTCACTAGATATATACTTAAACTTCATCTCATTATGTTTATGTACTCTCTTTCTTCACTATGATACATGTTCACTTCATTTTAACTATGGCATCATCTGTTAGAGTTCTTCGTCTCTATGATACATGTTACACTTCATCTTCACTATGATACATGTACACTTTATCTTCAATATGACACATCTATACTTCATCTTAACTGTGATACATACAATTAATCTTCACTGGGAAGTATTTTCATGTCATCTTCATTATGATTCATGTACACTTCATGATCACTACTATACATGTACACTTCATCTTCACTATGATGCATGTACACTTCATCTTCACTATGACAAATGTATGCTTCATTTTCACTATGATACAGGTACACTTCATCTTCACCATTGTACATGTACATTGATCTTCACAATGATACATGTACAAATCATCTTCATTATGATTCAAGTATACTTCATCTTCACTATGTTATATATACACTTCTTCTTCACTATGATGCATGAACACTTCATCTTCACTATGATACATGTACACTTCATCTTCACTATGATACATGTGCACTTCATGTTCACTATGATACCTCTGCACTTCATCTTCACTATGATGCATGTACACTTCATCTTGACAATGATGCATGTACACTTCATCTTCACTATGATGCATGTAGACGTCATCTTCACTATGATACATGTACACTTTATCTTCACTACGATGCATGTTCACTTCACCTTCACTATGATACATGTACACTTCATGTTCACTATGATATAAGTACACTTCATCTTCACTGTGATGCATGTAAACTTCATCTTCACTATGATATATGGACACTTCATCTTCACTATAATACATGTACTCTTCATCTTCACTATGATACATGTCACTTCATCTTAACTTTTATACATGTACACTTCGTCTGTCACTATAGATACAAGCCACACTTAGTTCTCACTATTAATACATATGGCACTTCTTTTTCACTGTGATAATATGTACATTTCATCTTCACTATTACAATGTAACTTCATCTCTCACTTTTGTTTAATGTATGCTTAATCTTCACTGTGATACATGTACACTTATTGTCACAATGATACTTATCACTTCATCCTCACTTTGTGCATAAATCATCATTTTTGCTATGATACATGTTCCTTCATCTTCACTTTACAAATGTAGACTTCACAGCTTTACTTGATACTTGTACCTTCATCTACATATAATGATACAGGTTTCCATTCATCTTTCAGTTGTGATACATGTGCAACGCATCTTCACTATGATAGTGTACACTTCATCTTCACTATGATAAGTTTTACACTTCAACTTCAAAATGATTTCTGTACTCTATCATCTTATTGATACATGCACGCTTCATCTTTCACTGTGAAATATATACCACGTCTCTTCACTATGATACATGGTAACTTTATATTCTAATATGATACATGTTAACTTCATTCTTCATTATTATGCATGTACATTTCTTCTTCGATATGCTACATGCACACTTCATTATCACTATGATAAATGTGCACGTAATCGTCACTATGACATGTTACACTTTATCTTCACTATGTTTCAAGTACACTTCATCTTCATCGTCTCTATGATATATGTACTCTTCATCTTCACTTGGTTACATGTACACTTCATCTTTAATACGATACTTGCGCTTCTTCATCGTCACTATGATATATGTTTCACTTATCTTCGCTATGAAACATTACACTATATCTTCAGTGAGAAAACATGTACACTTCATCTTCACTATGATGCATGCACGCTTAATCGTCTCTATGATATATGTACACTTCACTTCACTATGTACATGTACACTACATCGTCATAATGATACACATAAATTCATCTTCACTGTGATGCTGTTCCACTTCATCTTCATTATGATAAATTGTCTCACTTCAGGTTCACTATATTTATATGCACTTCATCTTCACTATGATGCAATGTACCTTCACCTTCTCTTATGTAATATGTTACACTTCATCTTTACTAGTTGCATGTGCACTTCATTCTTCACTATGATACATGTACATTCATCGCCTCACTATGAGATATGTACCCTCATCTTCATTTGATACAATGTACTCTTTATCTTCTTTGTGATACTGTACACTTCATCGTCATCCATGATAATATGTACTCTCATCTTCACTTATGGATACATGTACACTAAACTTCATTGTGATGAATGTACAATTCATCTTCGAATATGATACATGTAACTTCATAGTCATATGATACATGTACTCTTCATCTTCACTTTGAAACATGTACACTAAATTCTTCCACTGTGATACATGTACACTTCATCTTCACATGATACATTTACACTTCATCATCACTATGATACATGTATCTTCATCGTCACATGGATATATGTACTCTTCATTTTAACTATGATTACTTGTAACTATATCTTTCACTGTGATACATATAACCTTCGTCTTCACTATGATACATGTACTCTTCATCGTCCCTATGATTATATGTACACTTCAACGTCAATATGATATATGTGCACGTCATCTTCACTATGATACATATACACTAAATCTTCACTGTGATATATGTACACTTCATCTTCCCTATGATACATGTACACTTCATCTTCACTATGATACATTTACACTTCATCATCTCTATGATATATGTACTTTTCATCTTCACTATGACACATGTCCAATAAATCTTCACTGTGATACATGTACACTTCATCTTCACTTTGTTACATATACACTTCATCTTCACTACGATGCATGTACACTAAATCTTCACTGTGATACATGTACACATCATCGTCACTATGATGTATGTACACTAAATCTTCACTGTGATACATGTATCCTTCATCTTCGCTGTGATACATGTACACTAAATCTTCACTGTGATACATGTACCCTTCATCTTCACTATGATATATGTACACTAAATCCTCACTGTGATACATGTATCCTTCATCTTCGCTGTGATACATGTACACTAAATCTTCATTGTGATACAATGTACACTTCATCGTCACTATGATATTTGTACTCTTCATCTTCACTATGACACATGTCCAATAAATCTTCACTGTGATACATGTACACTTCAGCTTCACTATGACATATGTACACTTCATCTTCAGTATGGTACATGTACACTTCATCTTCACTATGAATACATGTACACATCATCGGTCCTATGATGTAGGTAAACTAAATCTTCACTGTGATACATGTATCCTTCATCTTCGCTGTGATACATGTACACTAAATCTTCACTGTGATACATGTACCCTTCATCTTCACTATGATATATGTACACTAAATCTTCACTGTGATACATGTATCCTTCATCTTCGCTGTGATACTTGTACACTAAATCTTCATTGTGATACAATGTACACTTCATCGTCACTATGATATTTGTACTCTTCATCTTCACTATGATACATGTACACTAAATCTTCATTGTGATACAATGTACACTTCATCGTCACTATGATATTTGTACTCTTCATCTTCTATGTTACATGTACACTAAATCTTCACTGTGATACATGTACACTTCATCTTCACTATGATACATATACACTTCATCTTCACTATGATACATGTACACTTCATTATCACTATGATCTATGTACTCTTCATCTTCACTATGATGCATGTACACAAGATCTACACTGTGATACATGTACACTTCATCTTCACTATGATACATGAACACTTCATCTTCACCATGATGCATGTACACTTCATCCTCACTATGATTCATGTACACTTCATCGTCACTATGATATATGTACACCTTATATTCACTATGATATATATACACTTCATCTTCTCTATGACACATGTACACTGAATCTTCACTGTGGTACATTACACTTCATCTTCACTATGATACATGTACACTTCATCTTCACTATCATACATGTACACTTCATCGTCACTATGAAATATGTACTCTTCATCTTCACTATGAAACATATACACTAAATCCTCACTGTGATACATATACACTTCATCTTCACTGTGATACATGTATACTTCTTCTTTACTATGATTCATGTACACTAAATCTTAACGGTGATACATGTACACTTCATCTTCACTATGATACATGTACACTTCATCTTCACTATGATACATATACACTTCGTCTTCACTATTGATGCATGTAACAATTAATCTTCTACTTTGAGACCATGTTAAACTAAAATCTTCACTGGAATTGTACACATCATCTTTACTATGATACATGTACACTTCATATTCACATGATAATTACATTTCATCGTCACTATGATATATATATGTACTCTTCATCTTCTCTATGATGCATGTACACTTCATCTTCACTCTGATGCACGTTCACTTCATCTTCATTATGATACATGTACACTTCGTGTTCAGTATGATACATGTGAACTTCATCTTGACTATGATGCATGTACACTTCATCTTCACTATGATATATGTACACATCATCTTCACTATAATACACGTACACTTCGTCTTCACTATGATACATGTACACTTCATCGTCACTATGATATATGTACCCTTCATCTTCACTATGATACATTTACGCTAAATCTTCGTTGTGATACATGTACACTTCATCTTCACTATGATATGTGTACATATCATAGTGTTCATCTCACCTTCACTATGATACATGTACGCTTCATCTTCACTACGATGCATATACACTTCATCTTTGGTATGACGCATGTGTACTTCATCTTCACTATCGTACATTTACACTTCATCTTCACTATAAAACATGAACACTTCATCTTCACTATGATATGTCTACACTTCATTTTCACTATTATATATGTACACTTCATTTTCACTATGATTCATTTTCACTTCATCTTCACTGCGATACATGTACTCTTCATCTTCACTATGATACATGTATACTTCATTTTCACTATGATTCATGTACACTTCATCTTCACTGTGATACATTGTACCTCTTCATGTTCACTTTGATACTGGTATTACTTCATTGTCACTATGTTATGTACACTTTCTTCTTCACTATGATACATGTTCACAAAATCTAACTGTCGTGATACATGTACTCTTCTTCTTCTCTATGGTACTTGAAACACTTCATCTTCAATATGATGCATGTTCCACTTCATCTTCCTATGATTCATGTACACTCATCGTCACTATGATATATATACACATCATATTCTCTATGATAACATATTAACACTTCATCTTCACTATGATGCATGTATCAATGAATCTTCACTGTGGTACATTGCACTTATTCTTCAACTGTGAAACATTAACATTCATCTTCACTATCATACATGTACACTTCATCGTAACTATGAAAATGTATCTTCATCTTCACTATGTACATGTACACTAAATCTTCACTGTGATTACATGTACACTTCATTTCACTTGATACATGTACACTTCTTCTTCACTATGATTATTACATAAATTCTTAACGTGATACATTGTTACATGTACCACTTCATCTTCTCTATGATAATGAAAACACTTTCATCTTCACTATGTACATGTTACCACTGCATCTTCCACTTGATGCATGTTTAAACTTATCTTCACTATGATACAGTATCAAATATATCACTGTGATACTGTACACTTCATCTTCCTATGATACATTTAGCACTTCTTCGTCACAATGATATATATATACTCTTCATCTTATTTATGATACATGTACTAATATCGTCACTGTGATACATATAACTTCATCTTCTATATGATAAGTGTACACTTCATTTTCACTATGATACAATGTACACTTCATCGTCACTATGATATATGTACTCTTCTTCTTCTCTATGATGCATGCACGCTTATATATCTATCGATATAAGTTACACTTCATCCATCTTCACAATGATACATGTACACTACATCTTCACTATCATACACATACACTTCATCTTCACTCTGATGCATGTTCACGTCCATCTTCATTATGATACATGTACATTCATCTTCACATGATATATGTACACTTCATCTTCACTATGATACATGTACGCTTCCATCTTCACTATGATACATGTACACTTCATCGTCATTTCATTATGGATATATGTACCCTTCATCTTCAGTATGATTCAAAGTACACTAAATCTTCTTTGTGATACACGTACCACTTTTCAAATTTCTTCCACTATGAATACGTGTTACACTTCATCTTCAATATAATTCGTGTTCATTCTCAGTTCAATTGATCAAATACACTTCACCTTCTCTATGATGCATATCACTTCATCTTCACTATGATGCACATTACACTTTCATGTTTGGTTTGACGCACGTGTACTTATTCTTCACTATCGTACATTTGCATTTCATCTCACTATAATACCAGAAACTTCATCTTCACTATGTATATCTACACTTCATTTTCTCTATGATATATGTTCCACTTCATTTTCCTCTAGGATACATGTACCACTGCATCTTCATGTGACATGTGTACTCTTCTTCTTCACTATGATACATGTACACTTCATCTTCACTGTGTACATGTACTTTGTATCTTCACTATGAGATATGTACACTTTTATTCAGGTGATATGGTACACTTTATCTTCACAATGCTGAATGTACAACTTCATCTTCACTATGATACATGATTACGTCATCTTCCTATTTGATTTCATGCACATTATCATCTTCACATATGATAGTGTGCACTTTATCTTCAACTATGATGCATGAACACTTCATCTTCACTATGATACATGTACACTTCATCGTCACTATGATATATGTACCCTTCATCTTCACTATGATACATGTACACTAAATTTTCATTGTGATAGATGTACACTTCTTCGTCACTATGATATATGTACTCTTCATCTTCACTATGAAAAATGTACACTAAATCTTCACTGAGAAACATGTTCACTTCATCTCCACTGTGATACATGTACACTTCTTCTTCACTATGATACATGTAGACTTCTTCATCACTTTGATATATGCACCCTTCATCTTCACTATGATACATGTACATTAAATCTTCACTGTGATACATATACCTTCATCTTCACTATGATGCATGTACACTTCATCTTCACTCCGGTTCATGTACACTTCATCGTCACTATGATTATATGTACATTTCATCGTCACTATGAAATATATACACAATCTTCGCTGTGATACATGTACACTTAATCTTCACTGTGATATATGTACACTTCATCTTCACTATGATACATTTACTCTTCATCGTCACTATGATTTATGTACTCTTCATCTTTACTGTGATGCATGTTAACTTCATCTTAATTATGATACATGTACACTTCATGTTCACTATGATATATGTACACTTCATCTTCACTATGATATATGTACACTTCATCTTCACTATGATACATGCACACTTCATCTTCTCTATGATATATGTGCACTTCACCTTCACTATGATACATGTACACTTCATCTTCACTATGATACATGTACATTTCTTCATCACTGCGATATATGTACGCTTCATCTTCACTATGATACATGCACAAAAATCCTCAATGTGATACATGTACACTTCATCTTCACTATGATACATGTACACTTCATCTTCACTATGATACATGTACACTTCGTCTTCACTGTGATTCATGTACACTTCATCGTCACTATGATATATGTACACATCATCGTCACTATGATATATATACACTTCATCTTCACTATGATACATGTACACTGAATCTTCAATGTGGAACATTACACTTCAATCTTCACTATGATAACATGTCACTTTCATCTTCACTATTATACATGTACACTTTCTTCGTCACTATGATATATGTACTCTTCATCTTCACTATGATACATGTACACTAAACCTTCACTGTGATACATATACACTTCATCTTCACTATGATACATGTACACTAAATCTTCACTGAGATACATGTACAAATCTTCTACATCTAAGTACGGGTACACTAAATGTTAACGGTGATACATGTTCACTTCATCTTCACTATGATACATGTACACTTCGTCTTCACTATGTTACATGTACACTTCTTCTCACTATGAATACATGTTTACACTAAATCATAACGGGTACATGTACAGTCATCTTCACTATGTTACATTGTTACACTTCGTCTTCAGTATGATACATATATAATTCGTCTTCACTGTCATACATGTACACTTCATCTTTCACTATGATATATATACACTTCATCGTCACTATGATATATATATATACTCTTCATCTTCACTATGATACTGTACACTAAATCTTCACTTATGATACATGTAACTTCATCTTCACCTGTGTACATGATACTTCATTTTCACTATGATACATGTACACTTCCCTTCACTTTGATTACATGTTTTCCTTAGCTTCAATATATTACGTGTTTCATTCATCTTCCTATGATACATGTACACTAAATTTCACTATGTACACATACACTTCATCTTCACTCTGAGGCATGTTCACTTCATCTTCATTATGATATATGAAATCTTCATCTTCACTAAGATATATGTACACTTCATCTTCACTATGATACATGTACCTTCATCGTCAACTATGATATATGTTACCTTGTCTTCACTATGACCACATGTTACACTATAATCTTCATGTGATATATGTCACTCATCTTCACTATGATACATTACACTACTTCTTCACTTGATACATATACACTTCTTTCACACTGAAGCATGTTCACTTCATCTTTCATTATATATGAACCACTTCCATATTCACTATGATATATGTCACTTCATCTTCACTATGAACATGTACACTTCATTGTTCGTTATGAATATGTACCCTACGTCTTCACATTTGATAAATGTACGCTAAATCTTCATTGTGGTACTTGTACATTCATTTCACTATGATACATGTATCTTATATGCAATATATACGTGTTTCACCTCATCTTCACTTGGTTACATATACACTTCACCTTTTCACTACGATACATATTCTCTTCACTTCACTATGATGATATACACTTTCATCTTTGGTATGGACGCATGTATACTCATCTTCACTATCTTACATTTACACTTTCATCTTCAGATAATAATGAACACTTCATCTTCACTATGATATATCTAACTTATCTTCACTTATGATGCATTTTACACTTCATATTCACTTATGTTATATGTACACTTCATTTTCACTATGATTTCATTTAACACTTGTTCTTCACTGTGATACTGTACCCTTCTTCTTCTTCACTATGATACATGTCACTTCATCTTCACTATGATATTTGTACACTTCATATTCAGGGATGATTACGTGAACACTTGATCTTCCACCAATGTACATGTTCGATTCATCTTCCTATGATACATGTCTACGTCATATTCACTATGATACATGCACACTTCATGTTCATCTATGAATAGAAGTTGCACTTATTCTTCACTATGATACATGTCACCTCATTTTTCACTATGTTACTTGTTACCACTCATCGGTCACTATGATGTATGCACACTTCATCTTCACTATGATACATTGTACACTTCATCTTCACTATGATAATTTGTACACTTTATAGCCACTATGTATATGTACACTTCATCGTCACTATGATTTATGTAATCTTCATCTTCACTATGATGCATGCACGCTAAATCGTCTCTGTGATACATGTACACTTCATCTTCACTACGATGCATGTTCACTTCACCTTCACTATGATACATGTACACTCCATGTTCACTATGATATAAGTACACTTCATCTTCACTGTGATGCATGTAAACTTCATCTTCACTATGATATATGTACACTTCATCTTCACTATAATACATGTACTCTTCATCTTCACTATGATACATGTCCACTTCATCTTCACTATGATACTTGTACACTTCGTCTTCACTATGATACATGCACACTTCGTCTTCACTATAATACATATGCACTTCATTTTCACTGTGATATATGTACATTTCATCTTCACTATGATACATGTACACTTCATCTTCACTTTGTTAAATGTATGCTTCATCTTCACTGTGATACATGTACACTTCATTTTCACAATGATACATTAACACTTCATCCTCACTTTGATGCATATACTCATCATTTTTGCTATGATACATGTACACTTCATCTTCACTATTACAAATGTAGACTTCAGCTTTAGTATGATACATGTACACTTCATCTACATAATGATGCATGTTCACTTCATCTTCAGTGTGATACATGTGCACATCATCTTCACTATGATAAGTGTACACTTCATCTTCACTATGATACGTTTACACTTCAACTTCAAAATGATACATGTACTCTTCATCTTCACTATGATACATGCACGCTTCATCTTCACTGTGAAATATATACACTTCATCTTCACTATGATACATGGTCACTTTATCTTTAATATGATACATGTTAACTTCATTCTTCATTATTATGCATGTACATTTCTTCTTCGCTATGATACATGCACACTTCATTATCACTATGATAAATGTGCACTTAATCGTCACTATGACATGTTCACTTTATCTTCACTATGTTACATGTACACTTCATCTTCATCGTCTCTATGATATATGTACTCTTCATCTTCACTTTGTTACATGTACACTTCATCTTAAATACGATACATGCGCACTTCATCGTCACTATGATATATGTTCACTTCATCTTCGCTATGAAACATGTACACTAAATCTTCAATGAGAAACATGTACACTTCATCTTCACTATGATGCATGCACGCTTAATCGTCTCTATGATATATGTACACTTCATCTTCACTATGATACATGTACACTACATCGTCACTATGATACACATACAATTCATCTTCACTGTGATGCATGTTCACTTCATCTTCATTATGATAAATGTTCACTTCAGGTTCACTATGATATATATGCACTTCATCTTCACTATGATGCATGTACACTTCACCTTCTCTATGAAATATGTACACTTCATCTTCACTATGATGCATGTGCACTTCATCTTCACTATGATACATGTACACTTCATCGTCACTATGATATATGTACCCTTCATCTTCATTATGATACATGTACACTTTATCTTCAATGTGATACATGTACACTTCATCGTCACCATGATATATGTACTCTTCATCTTCACTATGATACATATACACTAAATCTTCATTGTGATGCATGTACACTTCATCTTCGAAATGATACATGTACACTTCATAGTCACTATGATACATGTACTCTTCATCTTCACTTTGAAACATGTACACTAAATCTTCACTGTGATACATGTACACTTCATCTTCACAATGATACATGTACACTTCATCTTCACTATGATACATGTACTCTTCATCGTCACTATGATATATGTACTCTTCATTTTAACTATGATACATGTACACTATATCTTCACTGTGATACATATACCCTTCGTCTTCACTATGATACATGTACTCTTCATCGTCCCTATGATTATATGTACACTTCAACGTCAATATGATATATGTGCACGTCATCTTCACTATGATACATATACACTAAATCTTCACTGTGATATATGTACACTTCATCTTCCCTATGATACATGTACACTTCATCTTCACTATGATACATTTACACTTCATCATCTCTATGATATATGTACTTTTCATCTTCACTATGACACATGTCCAATAAATCTTCACTGTGATACATGTACACTTCATCTTCACTTTGTTTACATATACATTTAAAATCTTCACCTACAAAGAAATGTAAAAAACAAAATTTTCACTGTGATAAAAGTACATTTCATTTCCCCCTAGGATACATGTACACTTCATCTTCAAAAGATACATTTAACTTATCGCCCTCTATGTTATTTTTACTTTTCATCTTCACTAGGGAACAATGTCCAATAAATCTTCACTGTGATACATGTAACTTCAGCTTCACTATGACTTATTTTACCTTCATCTTTTTGGGGTTTACATGTACACTTCTCTTCACTATGTTTCATGTACACATCATCGTCACAAATGATGTATGTACACAAAATTTTTGACGGGGAAATTTTTAAAAAATTTTTTTAAATTCCCTTCACTTCGTGTGATACTTTGAAACCAAAAAATCTTCACTGTAAATACATTTTAACCCTTCTTTAAAATTGATATATTACACTAAATTTTTAAACTGTGTTTAACAGGGTATCCTTCATCTTCCCTGTAAATACGGGAAACACAAAAATTCTTAAATTGGAAAACATGTACACTTCAAAGTCATATGATATTTGTCTCTTCATCTTCACTATGTTACATGTAAAAACAAAAACTTCTTTTGTGATACAATTTTACACTTCATCTTCCCCTTGATTTTTGTACTCTTCATCTTCATTTGATACATGTACACAAAAATTTTCCCACTGTGATACATTTTTAAACTTCATCTTCACTATGTTTCATATACACAAAAATCTTCACAAAAAAACATGTACACTTCATTATCACTATGATTTTAGTACTCTTCTTTCTTCACTATGATGAATGTACAAAAGGGATCTACCCCTTTTGATCCCATGTACACTTCTTTTCTTCACTATGAAACATAAACACTTCATCTTCACCGGATCCCATGTACATTCATCCCCCACAAAGATTCAGTAACTTCATCTTTCCCCTATGATATTTTTTAACCCTTAAAACCCCTTTGGGATTTTATTTTCATTCATCTTCTTATGACACATGAAAATGAATCTTCCTGGGGTTTACTTTACACTTCATCTTCACCTATGATACATGTACACTCATTTTCCTATCTACATGTACACTTCATCGTCCCCAAATGAAAAAATGTACTCTTCATCTTAAATTTTAAACAAAAACACAAATCCCCCACTGGATACATATACATTTCATCTTCACTGTGATACATTTATACTTCTCTTTACAAAGATTCATGTACACAAATCTTAAGGGTGATACATGTACACTTCATCTTCACTATGATACATGTACACTTAATTTTCCCACTATGATACATTACACTTCGTCTTCACTATGATGAAAATTTTTCACTTCATCTTCACATGATCCCAAGAAAAACTAAATTTCTTTTTGATACTTTTTACACTTCATCTTTATAGGGTAACATGTAAAACTTCATCTTCACTATGAAAAATTTTAAACACTTCACGCACAAAGATATTATATGTACTCTTAAACTTCTCTATAAATGCATGTACACTTTTCTTTCTTCACTTTTTTATGCACGTTCCCCTTTATCTTCATTATAAACATGTCCCACTTTCGTGTTCGTATGATACATGTAAAACTTCATTTTTATATGATATGTACACTTCATTTCACTATGTTAAAAGTACACATCATCTTCACTAAAAATACAGTACACTTGTTTTTCATATATAAAAGTACACTTCATCTTTCACTATGATATATGTACCCTTCACTTCACTATGATACTTTTAACCTAAATCTTCTTTGTGATACATGACACTTCATTTAAACTATAAAAGTGTACAAATCATATTTTTCATCCCCCTTCACTATGATACATGAAAAGCTTCATTTTTCACTACGATGAATTACACTTCATCTTTGGTAGGGACGCATGTGTACTTCATCTTCACTATGAAACTTTTTACACTTCATCTTCACTAAAAAAACAGGGAAACATTTCCCATCTTCACTTTTTATGTCACATTTTCTTTTTCCCACTTTTTAATATATGTACCTTCATTTTAAACTAGGGTTTTATTTCCCTTCATCTTCAAATTGCGATACATGTACTTTTTCATCTTCACTATGAACAGGTATCCCTTCTTTTTCACAAAGGGATTCATTTTACACTTCATCTTCACTGTGTACATGTACTCTTCAGGGTTCACTATGATACATGAAATATTTCATTGTCACTATGATATGTAAATTCATTTTTCCTATGATACATGTTCCAAAATCTAAAACGGGGAAATACATTTACATTTCATCTTCACTTGGTACTGAACACTTCATCTTCAATAGATGCATGTTCATTTTCTCTTCCCCTTTGATTATGTACCCCTTCACGTCACAATGATAAATGTAACATCATATTCACTATGAACATATACACTTTTCTTCACTTTTGATGCTGTAAAAACTAAAATCTTCACTGTGGAACTTTCCCATTTAAATCTTCACTGTGAAACATTAAACTTCTTTCTTCACTATCATACATGAAACACTTATCTCACTATGAAATATGTACCTTCATCTTCACAAAGTTTAAATGACACAAAAATCTTCACTGTGATACAGGGACATTTCATCTTCACTAATACATGTACACTTCTTTTTCACTATGATTAAAGGAAACACTAAAATCTTAACGGTGAAAATTTTACACTTCTTTCTTCACAAAGTACATGAAACACTTCATCTTCACTATGATACATGTCCCTTTCATCTTCACTATGTGCTTTGTACCTTCATCTTAACTATGAACATGTACACAAAATATTCACTGTGAACTTGTACACTTAAAATTCACTATGATCCCTTTTACACTTCATTTCACTATATATATATATACTCTTCATCTTCTTTAGGATACATTACACTAAATTTCACTGTGATACATTTTAACTTCATCTTCTCTATGTACTTGTACACTTCTTTTTTCCTATAAAATCATGTCCCTTTCATCGTCATAGATATATGAAACCCCTTCTCTTCACTATGATGATGCACGCTTAATTTCATCCTATGATATATGTACATTTCACCCCTTTTCAAAAATTTGATACATTTACACTACATCTTCTCTTTTCATCCACATCCACTTCATTTTCCCTCGATGCAGGGTTCACTTTCATCCCCATTTGTTTACATTTTACCTTCATCTTCACTATAAATATATGCCCTTTCCATTTCACAATGATACATTACGCTTCTCTTCCCCATGATACATGTACACTTCATCGCCCAATAATATATGTACCCTTAAATTTTCCAGTATATTCAAGTACGCTAAATCTTCTTTTGATACCCGTACATTCATTTTAAACTAGGATAGGTACACTTCATTTTTCAATATAATACGTGTTCATCTCATTTTTTCCCCTATGATACATTTTACACTTCCCCTTCATTTTAAATGATATACACTTCATTTTCCCAACTATGATGCACATCCCTTTTTCATGTTTGGTTTTACGCACTGTACTTATTCTTCCTATCGTACTTTTGGGCTTTTTCATCGCCCACTTTAATCCCATAAACACTTCTTTCACTATGAATAATCTACACTTATTTTCCTATAAAATTTATGACATTCATTTTCACTATGATACATGTACATTTCATCTTCAATTGAAAAGTGTACTTTTCCCATCTTCACTAGATACATGTACACTTCATCTTCACTGGATAATGTATTTTTTTATCTTCACTAGGGATTAGGAACACTTCATATTCAGGATGATATGTTTCACTTTATCTTCAAAAATGCTAAAAGTACATTTTCATCTTCACTATGAAAATTTAAATTACGTCATTTTTAAATTTTTATACATGCAATTTTCATCTTCACTATGATAGATGTGCATTTTCATCTTCACATGAGCTTTACACTTCATTTCAATATGTTTCATCTATACTTCATCTTCACTGGATACTTTAAAATTTCATCTTTCACAGGGAAGCTTTTTCCCCTCATTTTCATTATGATACATGTAACTTCATGTTCACTGTTAAAACATTGCACTTCAACTTCACTATGATCTGTACACTTCACCCTTCACTATGACAATGTATTCTTCTTTTTTATTGATAAATATACAATCATTTTCACTATGATACGGCACACTTCTTTTTCACCATTAAAAACCCCTACTTTCCCATTTTCCCAAAATGATACATGTAAAAATTCATTTTCGATGATTAAATGCACATTTTAATCTTCACAAAGTTAATATATTACATTTTTTTTCACTATGATACATGTACACTTCATCTTCACTATGATACATATTTACTTTATCTTCGCTATGTTTCATGTACACTTCATCTTTTATATGATACACGTTAACTTCATTCTTCATTATTATGCATGTACACTTCATCTTCACTATGATGCACATACACTTCATCTTTGGTATGACGCACGTGTACTTATTCTTCACTATTGTACATTTGCACTTCATCGTCACTATAATACATGAACACTTCATCTTCACTATGATATATAAGAACATAAGAACATAAGAAAGGAGGAACACTGCAGCAGGCCTGTTGGCCCATACTAGGCAGGTCCTTTACAATTCATCCCACTAACAACATTTGACCAACCCAATTTTCAATGCCACCCAAGAAACAAGCTCCGATGTGCAAGTCCCTCTCAAATCCAACCCCTCCCACTCATGTACTTATCCAACCTAAATTTGAAACTACCCAAAGTCCCAGCCTCAATAACCCAACTAGGTAGACTGTTCCACTCATCAACTACCCTATTTCCAAACCAATACTTTCCTATGTCCTTTCTAAATCTAAACTTATCTAATTTAAATCCATTACTGCGGGTTCTCTCTTGAAGAGAAATCCTCAAGACCTTGTTAATATCCCCTTTATGAATACCTATCTTCCACTTGTACACTTCGATCAGGTCTCCCCTCATTCTTCGTCTAACAAGTGAATGTAACTTAAGAGTCTTCAATCTTTCTTCATAAGGAAGATTTCTAATGGTATGTATTAATTTAGTCATCCTATGCTGAATGTTTTCTAACGAATTTATGTCCATTCTGTAATATGGAGACCAGAATTGAGCTGCATAATCTAGGTGAGGCCTTACTAATGATGTATAAAGCTGCAGTATGACCTCTGGACTTCTGTTGCTTACACTTCTTGATATAAATCCCAGTAATCTATTTGCCTTATTACGTACGCTTAGGCATTGCTGTCTTGGTTTAAGGTTGCTGCTTACCATAACCCCCAAGTCCTTTTCGCAATCTGTATGGCTAAGTTCTACATTATTTAAGTTACAAGTGCTAGGGTTATCGACACTCCCGAGCTTCAGAACCTTGCATTTATCTACATTGAACTGCATCTGCCACTTTTCTGACCAAGAGTAGAGTTTGTCTAAATCCTCCTGAAGTTCCCTAACATCTACGTTTGAATCAATTATCCTACCTATCTTCGTGTTCAGCGCGAATTTGCTCATATCACTAGTAATTCCTTCATCAAGATCATTGATATATATTATAAACAACAACGGGCCCAAGACTGATCCCTGTGGAACCCCACTTGTTACTGATCCCCACTCGGATTTAACCCCATTTATGGACACTCTCTGCTTCCTGTCTGTGAGCCATGATTCGATCCACGAGAGAACCGTTCCCCAATGCCATGGCTGCTACTTTCTTCAACAGTCTTTGGTGCGGAAGTCTATCAAATGCCTTACTAAAATCTAAGTAAACAATATCAAATTCTTTATCGTGGTCAACAGCCTCAAAAAGCTTTACTGAAGAAAGTTAATAAATTAGTTAGACAAGACCGGCCTCTTGTGAATCCATGCTGAGTATCATTAATCAAGCTATGCTTATCGAGATGGCTTCTTATAATCTCAGCTATAATTGACTCTAGTAATTTGCCTACAATTGAGGGCAGGCTCATTGGCGGTAATTTGACGGTAACGACTTGTCCCCTGTTTTAAAAATAGGAATTACATTAGCCATCTTCCACATATCAGACACTACACCTGTTTGAAGAGATAAATTAAAAATATTAGTTAATGGTTCACAGACTTCCATTTTGCATTCCTTTAGAACCCTTGAAAAAACCTCATCAGGACCCGGTGACTTATTTTGCTTCAGTCGGTCTATCTGCTTCACAACCATTTCACTAGTGACTGTGATGTTACATAATTTATCTTCTTCTGATCCACTATAAAAATTAATTACCGGAATATCATTAGTGTCTTCCTGTGTAAAAAAACGAGAGAAAATAATTATTTAAAATCGAGCACATTTCATTCTCTTTGTCAGTAAGATGCCCATAGTTATTTTTAAGGGGACCTATCTTATCTCTGACTTTTGTTCTATAGACCTGGAAAAAACTTTTTGGGTTATTTTTAGAATCCCTAGCAACTTTAATTTCATAGTCCCTTTTAGCTTTTCTTATCCCCTTTTTAATGTCCCTCTTAATGTCAATATACTGATTCATAAGATGACCCTCGCCTCTTTTGATACGTCTATAAATTCCTTTCTTATGCCCTAGTAGATATTTCAGCCTATTATTCATCAATTTTGGATCATTTCTATTTGATCTAATTTCCTTATAAGGGATAAACGTTCTTTGAGCAGCATGTATTGTGTTCAGAAAACTGTCATATTGAAAGCTCTCTTCGTTACTCCAGTCAACAGATGATAAGTGTTCTCTAAGCCCATCGTAATCTGCTAAGCGAAAATCTGGGACTGTTACTGAGTTATCCCTACTATCATACTTCCATTCAATTCTAAATGTAATTGATTTGTGGTCGCTAGCACCCAGTTCCTTTGAAACTTCTAAATTATTAACAAGGGATTCATTGTTTGCCAGAACTAAGTCAAGCAGGTTATTACCCCTTGTAGGTTCTGTCACAAACTGCTTCAAAAAACAATCCTGAACTACTTCAAAGAAATCGTATGATTCTAAATTCCCAGTCAAGAAATTCCAATCAATATGACTAAAGTTAAAGTCTCCTAGAATTACTACATTATCGTGCCTTGTGGCCCTAACAATTTCCTCCCATAGTAGTCTCCCTGGTCCCTATCTAAATTTGGGGACGGTATATCACACCTAAAATTAATTTTTCATGCCCCTCTGAAAATTCTATCCAAACAGACTCTGAAATGTGTTACTTCAGACTTAATACCCGTTTTTTATGCAACAGTTCAAGCGATCTCGGACATACAATGCCACCCCACCCCCCTTCCTGATACTTCTATCTACTTGGAACAATTTAAAACCCTGAATGTGACATTCTGCAGGCATGTCCCGACTTTTTGAATTAAACCACGTCTCAGTAATGGCAAATACATCTATGTTACCTGCACTAGCAACTAGTCTCAACTCGTCCATCTTATTCCTAGCACTGCGACTATTTGTGTAATAAATATTTAATGACCCTCCTCTCTCTTTACCCTTCCTGCTCCTTTCTGTTATTCCACTAAACCTATTACTGTCCTTGTCAATAGTGCCACTGGCTTTCCAATATCCACCTCATTTTGCCTATTACTACTTCTCCTAGTACTCATGTTACTACCCTGCGACTTCACATTTTCCCGCCCAAAACCCATACCACTAACTATTCCTAGTTTAAAGACCTAACAGCTCCCTCCACTGCGTTGGCCAGTGCTCCCACCCCACACCTAGATAAGTGAACACCCATCCCTGGCATACATGTCATTTCTGCCATAGAAGAGGTTCCCCGTTGTCAATGAATGTTACCGCATTTTCCTTACAGTATTTGTCCAGCCAGCAATTGACACCAATTGCTCTGGACAACCATTCATTTCCAACTCCTCTCCTTGGCAAAATGCCACATATGACAGGTTTCCCACCCTTCCTCCTAATTATCTCTATTGCTGACCTATACCTGCTAATCAGGTCCTCACTCCTACGTCTGCCAACATCGTTGCCTCCAGCACTGAGACAGATAATAGGATTGCTCCCATTACCTCTCATGATGTCATCCAGACGGCTAACAATATCCTTCATCCCAGCCCCAGGAAAACACACTCTCTGCCTCCTACTTCTATCCTTCAAGCAGAATGCCCTATCCAGGTACCTAATCTGGCTATCCCCAACAACAACAATGTTTTCACCTTCCTTGGCATCGCCCGTCGTGATGCTCCGAGTAGTCGACTCACATTCGCCAGGTAGCATTACACCACTTGTAGAATTCGTCAAGACGTTCTCGATGGTCTTCATTGGGGTTTCTAGGGATGTCTTACTCACGTCTGCTAATGCTTCTTTGGTGCTCGTTGTGGCATTCCCAGTAGAACACTCACATTCGTCAGGTAGCACCGAGAATGAGTTGGAAGTTTCCACGGTAGTCTTCTGGTTTCTCTTTGTTTCTGCCTCTCCAACCGTTTTCTTGATCTTCAGCTTGGTTCCATGTTGCCCGGCCACTAACCAAGCTCCCCTCTTAAGCTGGGGACTCACAACAGAAGGATTACTACGAATCCTCTTGTTCTCCTCCGTTAATCGCCGTATCTCCATCTTAGCAACTCTGAGCTCTTCTCTCAGCTGCTGGTAAAGTTGCTCAAGAGAGGGCATCCTGGTACAGATTCACAGGGAGCACACAAACAGGTCTTCACAGAGCTAAGTACACATCACCATTTTCACTATGATATATGTACACTTGATTTTCACTATGATACATGTACACTTCATCTTCAATGTGACACGTGTACTCTTCATCTTCACTATGATACATGTACACTTCATCTTCACTGTGATGCATGTACTTTTCATCTTCACTATGATATATGTACACTTCATATTCAGGATGATATGTGTACACTTTATCTTCACAATGCTGAATGTACACTTCATCTTCACTATGATACAAGTATACGTCATCTTCAATTTGATACATGCACATATCATTTTCACTATGGTAGATGTGCACTTCATCTTCACTATGATGCATGTACACTTCATCTTCAATATGATACATCTATACTTCATCTTCACTGTGATAAATACAATTCATCTTCACAGGGAAGCATTTTCACGTCATCTTCATTATGATACATGTACACTTCATGTTCACTATTATACATGTGCACTTCAACTTCACTATGATGCATGTACACTTCATCTTCACTATGACACATGTATGCTTCATTTTCACTATGATACACATACACATCATTTTCACTATGATACATGCACACTTCATCTTCACCATTATACACGTACATTCATCTTCACAATGATACATGTACAATTCATCTTCATTATGATTCATGCACACATCATCTTCACTATGTTATATATACACTTCTTTTTCACTATGATACATGTACACTTCATCTTCACTATGATACATGTTCACTTTATCTTCGCTATGATTCATGTACACTTCATCTTTTATATGATACACCTTAACTTCATCTTCACTATGATGCATGCACACTTCATTATCACTATGATAAATGTGCACTTAATCTTCACTATGATATATGTAAGTAGTCAAAAAAGCGGCAGAGCGCACCCTTCCGGTTTAGGGGTGTGGCTGAGCGCACCCTTCTGGTTTAGGGGTGCGACTGAGCGCACCCTTCTGGTTTATGGGTGCGGCTGAGCGCACCCTTCCGGTTTTATGGGTGCGGCAGAGCGCCCCCTTCCGGTCTAGGACCAGGGGCTGGAGGGTCCCCTTTTCACACCTAGGTGTTACTTCCGGTTTGACCTTGACCTCGCCCTCGAGACTACCTCACCCTTGACCCCCCAACCAATACCCCCGCCCACGACCCCCCTTCACGACCCCCGTCGCGCCGTGCGCCCGCCCACGCCCTTCGCGACCCCCCGCGCGCGCCCGCCCGCACCCTTCGCGACCCCCGCCCGTGCCTTCTGCTGCGCCTTCTGCAGTGTCATCCGGATTGCCCCCGCGCCTCGAATTTTTTCCGATTTTTTTCGAATTTTTTTGGAATTTCATTTTCTTGTGCTCTCCACTTCCTCGAATCAAATTTTTAAGGTTCCCCCTCACACTTTCACCCCCCCATCACCCCTCCGACTTTTACCCCACAACCCCCAAAAATTTCTCGATATCAAAGTCTCCAATTCCTCGGATCAAGTTTTTTGGATCCCCCTAAGGGGTTTTCGAAATTCCCCATCCGACTTTCAACCCCCAACCCCAAAAATTTCATGATATTACAAGTTTTTTGGATTCCCCCCTATGGGGGTTTCGAAATTCTTATAATCTCCTCGAATCAAGTTTTTTTTTGGATTGCCCCTCCGACTTTCACCCCCCAACCCCAAAAAATTCTCGATAATACAAGTTTTTGGATTCCCCCCTATGGGGTTTTCGAAATTCCCCCCGCCCCACTTCCACCCCCCAAACCCCAAAAATTTCTCAATATTACCAAGTTTTTGGATTCCCCCCTGTGGGGTTTTCAAAATTCTCCATCTCCTTGGATCAAGCTTTTAAGGTTCCCCCCTCCCACTTTCACCCCCAACCCCAAAAATTTCTAGATAATACAAGTTTTGGATTCCCCCCTATGGGGGTTTCGAAATTCTTATGATCTCCTCGGATCAAGTTTTTTGGATTCCCCCCCCTCTGGGGGTAAGCATTGAACTCCTCCTATGGTGCTCTCTCTTACTGCAGGTCTAAACAAGTCAAATGACCTAAGAAGGGTGTTTACTCGGCGGTCAGTGACGTCACACATACAAGCTGAATCTTGTGGACCCTTTTAGTTCATTAAAGTTAATAAGGGGACACTTACCTTCTGTCAGTGACGTCACGCGATGACCCCACACAAACAGGCTGAATCTTGTCGACCCTTTTAGTTCATTAAAGTTAATAAGGGGATATAGTACCTACATCATAGGGAAAACATTTTCACTCTTAACCCCAATTTTTCTCGTTTTAACTATTTCATCAGAAAGTCACATTTTTTCGTTAATACCCACAATTTCTTTACAACACAAGTCTAGCACATTTTTTCTCGTTTAACTATTTCATCTCAGGTCACTCCCACGAAGTAAACCTTCTCCCCACCCATCCCAAACCCTCACACTCCAACCAACGCCTCACAATTTTTCACTCATAACCCCAATTTTTCTCGTTTTAACCCTTTTAGCTCATTAAAGTTAATAAGGGGACACAGTACATCAGAAAGTCACCACAACACTTATAACCACTTTTCGTTAAATTCACTAGCCACAATTTTACATATTACGAAGTTAAATACGCACTTTTACTTTGAACACCTTCAAAGCTCTCTCATAAATCATTTGAATACTCACAAAAATACCTTTATACATTTCCAAACAACACTGAAATACTCCAAAAACATCATTCGAACACCCCCCAAAATCACCTCTGAATACTCCCAGAACACCTTCATAAGTACTCTTGCACATCATTTGAACACCTTCTTTAGTACTCTCATAATCATTTGTACACCTTCATAAACACCTTTGAATAACCTCAAAACACCCTTGAACACCTTCAAAACACTCTCATAAATCATTTGAATACTCACTTAAACACCTTTGTACATTTCCAAACAACACTGAAATACTCCAAAAACGTCATTCGAACACCCCCAAAATCACCTCTGAATACTCTCAGAACACCTTCATAAGTACTCTTGCAAATCATTTGAACACCTTCAAAAACACCTTTGAACATTTCCAAACAACACTGAATAACCTCAAAACACCATTTGAGTACTCCCAAATACACCACCGAATACTACTAAAACACCACTGAATACAGTCAAATCACCATCAAAATCATCATAAACTAAGATCAACACCCCACAACACCCACAACCCACAATTTTTTCTCGTTTTAACTAATTTCATCAGAAAGTCACAACAACCCACAATTTTTTCTCGTTTTAACTAATTTCATCAGAAAAAGTCACAAAAACAACCCACTTATATCATCTTTTCCGGTATCTCTTGTTCGACAAACAACACCCACAACCCACATCACCCACACCCCACAATTTTTTCTCGTTTTAGCTAATTTCATCAGAAAGTCACAACAACAACACCCCACAACCCACATCACCCACAACACCCACAAACCACAACACTCAAAACACCACCAAAATCACCCACAACCCACAACACCCACATCCCACAACACCCACGACCCACAACACCCACATCCCACATTATTTTTCTCGTTTTAACTAATTTCATCAGAAAAAGTCACAACAACAACTTATAACCACTTTTCAGCATCTCTAGTTCGACAAACAACACCCACAACCCTCATCAATTACCAATTTATTCACATTTTTTTCCCTTATTTTTACTATATCTTAAATGTAATACACATTCCTCTTTACATTACTAAAATTCTAATAAAATCCTCTCCATACCCATGTCCTTGTATCCACATAAATTGATATTATACTCGCATCAACTATCCAACTATTGCGGCATGTTTCAACACCCTCCATTCTTTTCCAATACATCATAACTTTTCAATTCTATAATTTCTTTTTTAAAATATTCACACATTTACCTTTTATTTTCAGTAAAATCTCCCCATATTTCTAATGCAACCCTCCCCATACCCCTCTCCATCTCACCCGTTTCCCATCACACCTATTCTGAACAAACACAAAAATCACATTTCACATCCACAAATGCATCTCAAATCCACTAAAATCACTAAAATCAAGATATTCACAAACTCTATGACCACCTAACACACACACACACACACACACACACACACACACACAACACACACACACACCTAACCTATCCTAACCTAACCAAACCTAATCTAACCTACCCTAACCTTAACCCAACCATAACTTAACCTAACCTAGCCTAACCTTACCTAACTAACCTAACCTAACCTAACCTTACCTAACCTAACCTAACCTAACTTAACCTAACTAACCTAACCTAACCTAACCTAACCTAACCTAACCTAACCTATCCTATCCTATCCTAACCTAACCTAACCCAACCTAACTTAACCTAACCTATCCTAACCTAACCTAACCTTACCTAACCTAACCTATCCTAACCTAACTTAACCTATCCTAACCTAACCTAACCTAACCTTACCTAACCTAACCTAACCTAACATTACCTAACCTAACCTAACTTATCCTAACCTAACCTAACCTAACCTAACTTAACCTAACCTAACCTAACCTAACCTAACCTAACCTAACCTAACCTAACTTAACCTAACCTATCCTAGCCTAACCTATCCTAACCTATCCTAACCTAACCTTACCTAACCTATCCTATCCTAACCTAACCTAACCTAAAATATATTGGAACACTTCCAAAATACATTAGTGTACTCCAGAATTACTTTGAACGACTCCATTTTTGGATATTTCCAAATTAGTTTTGAAAACTTTATCGTAAAATCGAACATTATTTTCTTGTTGGTAAACACACCCATGGTAGAAATATTTACTCGATTTCCGAATAGAAACACTTTCCTCGCTCTGAGAGACTCACTGAGCTTATATGGGCCGCCCCTTCCCCCGACGCCACTGTGTAATGCGGTTCACACCCAAGGTAGAAAATCACACCTGCGTCAACACAGGTCAGACAGACGGTATGTAATGCAATTCACACCCAAGGTAGAAAATCACACAGCCATCTCCTTACCCTACACCCGCGTCAACTCAGGACAGACAGACACCATGAAATTAACTTAAATGAGATATAACATTTGTATTCTACCTCAATACATTTTTTTTTTCATGGTAAGGTGTGATTGATTTAAAATTCATCATGTCTTAAAAACTTTTATTAAACATTTCTCTTTTTAATGAATGAATGAAACATATTAATCTTGGTGTAACAACACGCTCTAAACATCATAAATCCTCCTCTCTAAGTCTTGTTCTTCCAAGTCCCGTTACATCGGTACCTGTTAATTTTAATATATTTCATTAGCATATAATGGGGAGAAATTTGCACCATCACCTGTAAAAGATATAACCAACTAAAAGTTACATATTTTTTCACTATCCCAAACATATTCTTCTCGTTAACTTAAATATCTCCCCATTCATGAGTTAAAAAGCATAATCGTACTGCGTCCCCTTATTAACTTTAATGATGTAAGTATTATGGTAGACATGATTCTTGGTGATCAGGTAGAGAGAGAAGGTCGAAAAGGTAAGTGATACATTTTCATGAAGAGATAAATACGAGTTATATATATTAATTCAAATATATCTCTCTTCAAGTTATAATTACTTCCTCATAATAATTTAAATGAATTAAACCACTGATACAAGGTAAATAATTTTGCTTACCTTATAAGTTACTCACACATTAGGCTCAAAGTTTTTAATATAATGTTTAATATCTGTGAAAAGTTCTCTCCAAATTAATTTCCACTTCTTTGTGTTGTACCATCTATGCAAAATGCACAGATTATACTGTCTATTAAATATTTGACTGACAAAGTTTTCAGATATATTGTTTTCCAAAATATAATATACCAGATCATCAAGATGATATAAGTGGGTTGTTTTTGTGACTTTTTCTGATGAAATTAGTTAAAACGAGAAAAAATTGTGGGTTGTTGTGACTTTCTGATGAAATTAGTTAAAACGAGAAAAAATTGTAGGTTGTGGGTGTTGTGGGGTGTTGATCTTAGTTTATGTTGATTTTGGTGGTGATTTGACTGTATTCAGTGGTGTTTTAGTAGTATTCAGTGGTGTATTTGGGAGTACTCAAATGGTGTTTTGAGGTTATTCAGTGTTGTTTGGAAATGTTCAAAGGTGTTTTTGAAGTTGCTCAAATGATATGCAAGAGTACTTATGAAGGTGTTCTGAGAGTATTCAGAGGTGATTTTGGGGGTGTTCGAAAGATGTTTTTGGAGTATTTCAGTGTTGTTTGGAAATGTACAAAGGTGTTTATGTGAGTATTCAAATGATTTATGAGAGTGGTTTGAAGGTGCTCAAGGGTGTTTTGAGGTTATTCAAAGGTGTTTTTGAAGGTGTACAAATGATTATGAGAGTACTTATGAAGGTGTTCAAATGATGTGCAAGAGTACTTATGAAGGTGTTCTGGGAGTATTCAAAGGTGATTTTGGGGGGTGTTCGAATGATGTTTTTGGAGTATTTCAGTGTTGTTTGGAAATGTATAAAGGTATTTTTGTGAGTATTCAAATGATTTATGAGAGAATTTTGAAGGTGTTCAAAGTAAAAGTGTGTATTTAACTTCGTAATATGTAAAATTGTGGCTAGTGAATTTAACGAAAAGTGGTTATAAGTTTTGTGGTGACTTTCTGATGTACTGTGTCCCCTTATTAACTTTAATGAACTAAAAGGGTTAAAACGAGAAAAATTGGGGTTATGAGTGAAAAATTGTGAGGTGTTGGTTGGAGTGTGAGGGTTTTTGAGGGTGGGGAGAAGGTTACTTCGTGGGGAGTGACCTGAGATGAAATAGTTAAAACGAGAAAAATGTCTAGACTTGTGTTGTAAAGAAATTGTGGGTACTAACGAAAAAATGTGACTTTCTGATGAAATAGTTAAAATGAGAAAAATTGGGGTTAAGAGTGAAAATGTTTTCCCTATGATGTAGGTACTATATCCGCTTATTAACTTTAATGAACTAAAAGGGTCGACAAGATTCAGCCTGTGTGTGTGGGGTCATCGCGTGACGTCACTGACAGAAGGTAAGTGTGCCCTTATTAACTTTAATGAACTAAAAGGGTCAACAAGATTCAGCTTGTATGTGTGACGTCACTGACCGCCGAGTAAACACCCTTCTTAGGTCATTTGACTTGTTTAGAACTGTAGTAAGAGAGAGCACCATAGGAGGAGTTCAATGCTTACCCCCAGAGGGGGGGGGGAATTCCAAAAAAGAATACTAGATCGAGAAGATCACAAGAACTTTCGAAAACCCACCCATAGGGGGAATCCAAAACTTGTATTATCGAGAAATTTTTGGGGTTGCGGGGTGAAAGTGGGAGGGGGGGAACCTTAAAAGCTTGATCCAAGGAGATGGAGAATTTCGAAAACCCCATAGGGGGGAATCCAAAAACTTGGTAATATTGAGAAAATATTTGGGGGTTGGGGGGGTGACAGTGGGGCGGGGGGGAATTTCGAAAACCCCAAGGGGGGGGTGAATCCAAAAACTTGTAATATCGAAAATTTATTTTTTGGGGTTGGGGGGGTAAGTGAACGAGGGGCAAATCCAAAAAAAACTTGACTACGAGGAGATTCATAAGAATTTCGAAACCCCCATAGGGGTAATCCCCAAAAAACTTGTAATATCGATACGAAATTTTTTCGGGTTGGGGGGTGAAAGTCCGAGGGGGAATTTTCGAAAACCCCATAGGGGACCCAAAAAAACTTGATTGCGAGGAATTGGGGACTTTGATATCGAGAAATTTTTGGGGGTTGGGGGTGAAAGTCGGAGGGGGGAATGGGGGGGGGTGAAAGAGTGAGGAGGAACCTTAAAAATTTGATATCGAGGAAGTTGAGAGCACAAGAAAATAAATTTAAAAAAAAAATCGAAAAATCGGAAAAAAATTCGAGCGGCGGGGGCGATCCCGGACGACGCTGCAGAAGGTCCAGCAGAAGGCACGGGGGGGGGGGTCGCGAAGGGCGCGGCGGGCATTCCCGGGGGGGTCGCGAAGGGCGCCGGCTGGCGAACTGCGCGACGGGGGGACGCGAATGGGGTTGTGGGCGGGTATTATTTTGGGGGTCAAGGGTGAGGTAGTCTCGAGATCGAGGTCAAGGTCAAACCTGTGTAACACCTAGGCGTGAAAAGGGGACCCTCCAGCCGCTGGTCCTAGACCGGAAGGGTGCGCTCTGCCGCACCCCTAAAACCGGAAAGGTGCGCTCAGCCGCACCCCTAAACCAGAAGGTGCACTCAGTCCGCAACCGTAAACCGGAAGGGTTGCGCTCTGGGGCCGCATTTTTTTGACTACTCATGTAACACTTTCATCTTCACTATGTTTACTGTAAACCCTTCATCATCACTATGATATCTGTACTCTCATCATCAATTTGTTTACATGACACCTTCATCTTAAATACAGAATACATGGCACACTTCATCATCACTATTATATATGTTCACTTCATCTTCACTATGATACATGTACACTAAATCTTCACTGAGAAAAATATACACTTCATCTTCACTATGATACATGTAAACTTCATCTTCACTATGATATACTTACACTTCTTCTTCACTATGATATATGTACACTTCATCATCACTTGATACCAAGTACACTTTCATTTCACTATTGGGGGAAACATGTACACTAAACTTCATTTGAATACATGTACACTTCATGTTCACTATGATACTTGTACACTTCATCTTCAATATAATGTGTGTTCATCTCATCTTCACTATGATACATATACTCTTCACCTTCACTATGATACATGTACACTTCATCTTCACTATGATGCATATACACCTTCAAACTTTGGTATGACCATGTATAATTTCATCTCACTATCGTACATTTACACTTCTCTACATATAAAACATGAACTCTTTCAATCTTTCATACTATGATATATCTACACTTCTTCTTCACTATGATGCATATACACTTCATCTTCACTATGATATATGTTCACTTCATTTTCACTATGAATCATGAACACTTTATCTTCACTGTGATACATGTACCCTTCATCTTCACTATGACACATGTACACTTCATCTTCACTATGATACATGTACTTTTCATCTTCATTATGTCATATGTGCACTTCATATTCAGGATGATACGTGTACACTTTATCTTCACAATGCTGCATTTACAATTCATCTTAACTATGATACATGTATACGTCATCTTCACTATGATACATGTACACTTCATCGTCACTATGATACATGTACACTTCATCGTCACTATGATGTATGTACACTTCATCTTCACTATATGATACATGTATACTTCATCTTCACTATGACCTATGCACTCTTCATTGTCTCCATGAAATATGTATGTTTCATCTTCACTGTGATACATGTACACTAAATCTTCACTGTGATACATTGACACTTCATCTTCACTATGATACATGTACACTTTATCTTCAATATGACACATCTATACTTCATCTTCACTGTGATACATACAATTCATCTTCACTGGGAAGCATTTTCACGTCATCTTCATTATGATTCATGTACACTTCATGATCACTATTATACATGTACACTTCATCTTCACTATGATGCATGTACACTTCATCTTCACTATGACAAACGTATGCTTCACTTTCACTATGATACATATACACTTCATTTTCACTATGATACAGGTACACTTCATCTTCACCATTGTACATGTACAATGATCTTCACAATGATACATGTACAAATCATCTTCATTATGATTCAAGTACACTTCATCTTCACAATGTTATATATGCACTTCTTCACTATCATGCATGAACACTTTATCTTCACTATGATACATGTACACTTCATCTTCACTATGATACATGTACACTTCATGTTCACTATGATACCTCTACACTTCATCTTCACTATGATGCATGTACACTTCATCTTCACAATGATGCATGTACACTTCATCTTCACTATGATGCATGTACACGTCATCTTCACTATGATACATGTACACTTCATCTTCACTACGATGCATGTTCACTTCACCTTCACTATGATACATGTACACTTCATGTTCACTATGATATAAGTACACTTCATCTTCACTGTGATGCATGTAAACTTCATCTTCACTATGATATATGGACACTTCATCTTCACTATAATACATGTACTCTTCAACTTCACTATGATACATGTACACTTAAATCTTCACTATGATACATGTACATTTCATCTTCACTCTGATACATGCACACTTCATCTTCACTACAATAAATATGCACTTCATTTTCACTGCGATATATGTACATTTCATCTTCGCTGTGATACATGTACACTTCATCTTCACAATGATACAGTCACACTTCATCTTCTCTGTGATACATGTACACCTCATTTTCAATATGATACATTAACACTTCATCATCACTTTGATGTATGTACTCATCATTTTTACTATGATACATGTACACTTCATCTTCACTATGACGCATGTACACTTCATCTTCACTATGATACATGTACACTTCATCTTAACTATGATGCATGTGCACTTCTTCTCTATTATACATGTAGACTTCAGCTTTACTATGATACATGTACACTTCATCTACATAATGATACATGTTCACTTCATCTTCACTGTGATACATGTGCACGTCACCTTCACTATGATAAATGTACACTTCAATCTTCAATAAGTTACAGACCACTTCAACTTCAGAATGATATATGTACTCTTCAACTTCACTATGATACATGCACACTTCATCTTCGCTGTGAAATATATACACTTCATCTTCACTATGATACATGTACACTTCATCTTCACTATGATACATGTTCACTTTATCTTCACTATGATACATATACACTTCAATCTTTCACTCTGATACATGTTACACTTTCATCGTCATATGATATAAGTACTCTTCATCTTCACTATGATACATTTACACTTCATCGTCATTATGATATATGTACTCTTCATCTTCACTATGATACATGAACAATAAAATCTTCGCTGTGATACCTATACACTTCAAACTGCAACGATAATTCATATGCAACTTCATCTTCACTATATACATGTACACTTCATCGTTACTATATATATGTACTCTATCATCTTCAACTAATGATGCATGCAAGCTAATCGTCTCTATGAAAATGACACTTTCATCTTCACTATGATTACAATGTACAACTACATCTTCACTATAACACTAACAAATTCATCTTTAACTGTGATGCATGTTCCACTTGCATCTTCATTAAGATAAAAGTTCACTCATGTTCACTATGATACATATGAACAGCATTTTCACTATGATGCCAATTACACTTCATCTTCACTATGATAATAGTACAATTCCATCTTCACTATGAATATGTCACTTCATCTTCACTATGATACATGTACACTTCATCGTCACTATGATATATGTACCCTTCATCTTCACTATGATACATGTATACTAAATCTTCATTGTGATACATGTACACTTTATCTTCACTATGATACATGTGCACTTCATCGTCACTATGATATATGCACTCTATATCTTCACCATGATACATGTACACTAAATCTTCATTGTGATACATGTACACTTCATCTTCAAAATGATACATGTACACTTCATAGTCACTATGATACATGTACTCTTCATCTTCCCCAAACTAAATGGGAAAAAAAAAAAAAACAAGTACACTAATCTTCACTGTGATAAACATGACACATCATCTTCCGCTATTGAACATGTACCTTCATCTTTCACTTGGATATAGTAAAACTTCATCTTCACTATGATATACTTACACTTACTCTTCACTATGATACATGTACACTTCATCTTCGCTATGCTACATGTACACTTCATCTTCACTATGATACATGCACACTTCAACTTCACTATCATACATGTGCACTTAATCTTCACTGCGATTCATGTACACTTCATCTTCAACATGATACATGTACACTTCATCTTCTCTATGATATATGTACACTTCATCTTCACTATGTTACATGTATGCTTCAACTTCACTATGATACATGTACACTTCAACTTCACAATGATACATGTGAACTTCATCTTCTCTATGATACATGTACACTTCATCATCACAATGATACATCAACACTTTATCTTCACTACGATGCATGCACACATCATCTTTACTATTATACATGTACACTTCACCTTCACTATGACGCATGTACACTTCACCTTCACCATTGTTCATGTACACTTTTTCTTCACTATTTTACATGTACACTTCATCTTCACTATGATACATGTACTCTTCATCTTTACTGTGAAACATGTACACTTCATCTTTATTATGATACATGTACACTTCACCTTCACTGCGATACAAGTACACTTCATCGTCACTATGATTATATGTACACTTCATCGTCACTATGATGTATGTACACTTCATCTTCACTATGATACGTGTACACTAAATCTTCACTGTGATACATGTACACACCATCTTCACTATGATACATATACACTTCATCTTCACAATGATACATTTACATTTCATCGTCACTATGATATATGTACTCTTCATCTTCACTATGATACATGAACAATAAATCTTCGCTGTGATACCTATACACTTCATCTGCACTATGATGCATATGCACTTCATCTTCACTATGATACATGTACACTTCATCGTTACTATGATATATGTACTCTTCATCTTCACTATGATACATGTACACTACACCTTCACAATGATACACATACAATTCATCTTCACTGTGATGCATGTTCACTTCATCTTCATTATGATAAATGTTCACTTCAGGTTCACTATGATACATATGCACTTCATCTTCACTATGATGCATGTACACTTCATCTTCACTATGATATATGTACAATTCATCTTCACAATGATAGATGTGCACTTCATCTTCACTATGATACATGTACACTTCATCATCACTATGATATATATACCCTTCATCTTCACTATGATACATGTATACTAAATCTTCATTGTGATACATGTACACTTTATCATCTCTATGATACATGTACACTTCATCGTCACTATGATATATGTACTCTTCATCTTCACTATGATACATGTACACTAAATCTTCATTGTGATACATATACAATTTCATCTTCAAAATGAATCATGTACACTTCATAGTCACTAGGATACATGTACACTTCATCTGCACTAATAAACATGTACACTAAATCTCACTGTGATACATGTACACTTCATCGTGCACTATTGATATATATTGTACTCTTATCTTAACGATGGATACATAAACACTAAATCTTCATTCTGTGAAACATATACCCTTCGTCTCAACTATGATAATGTACACTTCATGTTCACTTTACATGTACTCTCATCGTCCCCTATGATTATATGTACACTTCCACGTCAAGATGAAATCTGCAATTCATCACCTTCACTATGATACAGATTACACTAAATCTTCACTATGATACATTTACACTTCATCGTCTCTATGATATATGTACTTTTCATCTTCACTATGATACTTGTCCAAAAAATCTTCACTGTGATACATATACACTTCATCTTCACTTTGTTACATATACACTTCATCTTCACTACGATGCATGTACACTTCATCGTCACTATGATATATGAACTCTTCACCTTCACTATGATGCATGCATGCTTATTCGTCTCTATGATATAAGAACACTTCATCTTCACTATGATACATGTACACTTCATCTTCACTGTGATGCATGTTAACTTCTTCTTAATTATGATACATGTACACTTCATGTTCACTATGATACATGTGCACTTCATCTTCACTATGATGCATGTACACTTCAGCTTCACTATGACATATGTACACTTCATCTTCACTATGGTACATGTACACTACATCTTCACTATGATACAGATACACTTCATCTTCACTGTGATGCATGTTAACTTCATCTTAATTATGATACATGTACACTTCATGTTCACTATGATACATTTGCACTTCATCTTCACTGTGATACATGTACACTTCATCTTCACTATGATACATGTACACTTCATCTTCACTATGATACATGTACACATCATCGTCACTATGATATATATACCCTTTATCTTCACTACGATACATGTACACTAAATCTTCACTGTGATACATGTATCCTTCATCTTCGCTATGATACATGTACACTAAATCTTCATTGTGATACATGTACACATCATCATCACTATGATATTTGTGCTCTTCATCTTCACTATGATACATGTACACTAAATCTTCACTGTGAACATGTACACTTCATCTTCACTATGATTATAAATGTACTCTTCAATCTTCACCACTATGATACATGTACACAAAATCTACACTGTGATACATGTACACTTCATCTTCACTATGATACATGAAAACTTCATCTTCACTATGATGCATGTACACTTCATCTTCACTATGATTCATGTAAACTTCATCGTCACAATGATATATGTACACCTCATATTCACTATCATATATATATACACTTCATCTTCACTATGATACATGTGCACTGAATCTTCACTGTGGTACATTACACTTCATCTTCACTATGATACATGCACACTTTATCTTCACTATCATACATGTACACTTCATCGTCACTATGAAATATGTACTCTTCATCTTCATTATGATTAATATACACTAAATCCTCACAGTGATACATGTACACTTCATCTTCACTATGGTACATGTACACTTCTTCTTCACTATGATTCATGTACACTAAATCTTAACGATGATACATGTACACTTCATCTTCACTATGATACATGTACACTTCATCTTCACTCTGATACATATACACTTCGTCTTCACTATGATGCATGTACACTTCATCTTCACTATGATACATGTAAACTAAATCTTCACTGTGATACTTGTACACTTCATCTTTACTATGATACATGTACACTTCATCTTCACTATGATACATTTACACTTCATCGTCCCTATGATATATATATACTCTTCATCTTCACTATGATACATGTTCACTAAATATTCACAGTGATACATATACACTTCATCTTCACTATGATACATGTTGTGGCATGCAAAGAGTACGTAACCTTTATTCGGCGCATGGACACACCCTCATTTACAGGCTATCTCCCCCAACCAGCGAACCAGGTTGCTAAGAGTTGGTGATGGGGCCCCATCGTTCAACTAGGACCAGGTTTCTGCCATAGAAGGTGGGATGGCAATCGCAGAGTTAGTGGATACCGCCTCCTGCTGCCCTTGTCATTCCCATTCTAGAGCGGGTTGACCCGGGTCTGTATCTTGTGCTTCTATTTCTCCTTGCTTACCGTGACATGCATTTACTTATTACTTAATGTGTACATATTGCTGTTCAAATTGGTGAAGGAATATAAGTCAAACCCTTTTCCCCTGCTGGTTTCTTTTGCTCCATTACACCTGGGATATCAGGCCTTGAATCCTAGGTTGTAATATGGGGGCCCTTGCCGGGATCTGGACTTAGGAAACGGTGAGCTTGGGGAACTTTTAGCAGGAACTTGGTCTTGCTGCCCTCGCTTCGCTTTACAATTTTGCGTGCCCGTGCTTATTATCGCCTTGCTATTTTGATCGTTCCCAGCAGCTCGCTACATTTTTCCCAGTGTGCTCGCTTCGCTACGGTCAATCTTGTGTGCAGTCGGCTTTGCTTGTATGCGTATTCTGTAATCGTACTGTGCATAGCTAAGCGTGTTCTGAAAATTAACGTGTTATGTTGGGGCATTCGTACTGTGCATAGCGAATAACTTATGCCACCTAGACGAGTCAGACGCCTTGTGTCGGCATTTTACTTTGCATAACCTACCTAAATTGTCCTACAGCGTTGTTGGCAAATTGCTGTTCCATTGGCATTCCCTAATAAACGCACTTTTACAGCTGCGGCAACTGCGTTCACTTATTGTGACAATTATTGAAAGAAGAGAGGGGCACATCAAACTCCTCCCTCTACGGGAGCTGGGAAAAAAAACTCTCATGTTCTCGCTGAGGAAGATGATAAAACCTAGAGCAAATGATCAGTATAGTGCACCCTGGGTTTCTCGAGGTGAATCAGCGTCCTTGGCACTTGAGCTGGCAAAAATTACGCTGGAGCAAATTAGGGAACAGAGAGCATTCGCAAGGGAAGAATTTGATAGGGAAAGAGAAAGGAGGCAGTTTTCGCATTCTGTAAACGTTTTTCAGTTTACAAAAAGCAGTACAGCTTGTTCCCCGCTTCAATGAGGCCGAACCAGAGCAATTTTTCGAAAGCTTCGAAATCAGGCTCGACCTTGAGGTGGCCGGAACAGCACTGGGCAGCGTTGGTTCATACAGCATTATTGGGTAAGGCACAGGAATTTACGTCGGTATTAACTGACGCTGAATTCTTGATTATCAAATAGTGAAGACCACAGTGTTGGGAGCATATACATGTATCCCAGCTAAATATCGTAAGCCCTTCAAATTGAACAGGCGGCGCTTGGTCAATCCCTGGTGGACTTTGTGAGACAGCAAACCAAAGCTTTTACCAGTGGTATAAAGCGAGTGGTGTCTCTAACTTGAGGAGCTGGTGCAGCTTATTCTGATTGTTTAACCTGTGGAGTCTGTGGGACCCGAGGTTCGTGTCTTTCTGCAGGATCGTGACTTAACCACTGATTGGAGGCAGCCAGGTGGGCTTGATACCTTCGAAACGAACCGCTCCTTGTCCGAGCGGTCCCGTCTCTCTTTTCAACAGTCTGGGGGTGAGCAGAGATGGGCCAACATTGGGAATGAAGTGCCAGCCGGAGGGAGAGCGTCTACGACATCCGACTAAGTCACCTGGTTGAGCCACGCTTCTAAAACTATGGCCCCCCTGCGGAGAGGCAAACTACTTATGGAGCATCTCGACAACAATATCCAGAGAGGAAACCATGCCAGAACGAAAACCACTTGAAAACGTCATAAGGGAGTAAAGGGCAAGCCTGTCGTCTGCTTCAGGTGTAATAAAGTAGGTCACATCAGTTCCAATGCCCCCAAAAACCTCACCCATCGGGAAAATCTCTAATATCCCTAGTAACTTTGTCCCTAGAGAAGTAGAAAAAGTATGGCCCCTTATTATTGCGAAAGTCTTATTTCCCTTCGGGAAAAACTCAGAACCAACTAAAGTAAATACCTTTAGAGATACTGGAGCATATTGCTCACTTGTCAGAGAAGGAATATTACCCCTTTCAGAGAATACTTCCTTGAATTCCTCAGTTTTATTGGAAGCCTATGGGGGAGCAAATATATTCTGTTCCTTTGCATAAAATTTATGTACAGTGAAAATATTACATGGGTACTTGACTGTAGGTGTCTCAAAAGGATTTCCCATGAAAAATGCCATGTTATTACTGGGTAATAACATTACTACTGTTACTTCGTGTCCTGAACCTATAATGATTAATGCTTCTCCAAGTGTTGGCCATAACTCGGGCAACATCCCAAGGGTTGTCTGGAGAGAATGTTGACCATCCTTGGACGACTCCGTTTCTCGGAATAGCCACATTGTTTTACGAGGAAAACTGGCCAGAGCCTCGTTATATCAAGTGAACAGACCCCGATCAAGCCTTCCTATTCCCAGGTTGCAGGATTGCCAGATGTCTCTGTTTCCATGCCCGAGGGACTGTCCTTCCGGGAGGAACAACGAAAGGAAACCCTTCTTTAAAATTCGCTTTTCAGGCAGCCATGGGTAAATCCTCTTTGGGTCATCCAGTCAAGTTTTGAAGTTTAAAAATGATATTTGGTCTGCACTGAGACTGGTAAGGAGATAGAGGGGCCGGAAATTATACGACAGGTTAGTGGTTCCAACCAAGTATAGCCCTCAGATTTTAAATGTAGCTCATAATACGTCATTAGGAGGTCCACTTAGGAATTACAAAAACCTTGTATAGAATCACAAAAGAATTTTATTGGCCAACATTAAAGAAAGATGTGAAGAATCATATTAGGTGTTGCCGAGAATGTCAGCAAGTTGGAAAACCTGGACATTACATTTAAACCTGCACCTCTCCAACCCATACCTGCTGATGGAGAACCTTTTCCCAGATTTAATTATAGATTGTGTAGGTCCACTACCTAAGTCAAAGTCTGGAACCAGTATTTATTTACAATTATGGATAAAGTAACCAGATATCCTGAAGCAATCCCTATGCGTAGTATCAATACTAAAGCTATTCTCAAAGCTTTAACAAAATTCATTTCTTGTTTTGGCATTCCTAAAACTATACAAAGTGAATTTAAGGTACTAACTTCACTGCCAAGCATTTAGGGAAGTATTAACTAGGTTAGGGATAATTCACAACTTATCCCCTGCCTATCACCCTCAGTCCCCAAAGGCGCCTTGGAAAGATTCCACAAACATTAAAAACAATGATGAGAAGTTTTTGCATGCACTTTCCGACAGATTGGGATGAATCTCTACCGTTGTTGCTGTTCTCAGTACGAGAGAGGTGCAAGAGTCAAAAGGGGATAGTCCGTTTGAGCTGATCTTTGGGCACAATGTACGAGGTTCTCTTCGGGTGCTCAAAGAAGGATGGATGGGAGAAGACGTAAGCTCAGCACTCTACAACCCGTCTTCAAGGTTGCAGGTGGGGACGTGAGTTTTGCCACGGCTAACCTAAAGGGCAGCTCAAAGTAAGATGAAACAGAGGTTATGCAGAAGTGCACAATTTCCGCTCCTTCCATCCAGGAGACAAGGTGTTGGTGCAGGAACCTATACCTGGCCACACCTTGAAGCTAGATTTAGGGACCTATGCAGATAGTAAGTAGATTATCTGATTTAAATTATGTGGTAGCTCCCATTGATTAAGACCTCAAAAACAAAAACTTACCACATTAATCAAATCAAGGCCTTTTTATACACCAGATAAAGTCCCAGTAATGACTCTGTCCTCTACCTTGAGGGCGACTTGACTCTTTGCACTCTATCTCTGAATTTTAAAACTAAACTTTCAATTCTGTCCTCCTCAAGGATCCTAGCCCGTTAATGGATGGATTATCTGAAATACAAGCAACCAATTTAAACTGAGCTTCTACGTCATATCCTAATATTTTTTCGGATGTGCCGAAAAAATGTACGTTAGGTTACCATGTGTAGATGTGGGAAAATCTAAACCAATTAAACTCTCCCCCTACAGAGCTAATCTGAAAAGCAAAGGCTACTTCAGCAGGAAGTAGACTTCTTGTTAGAACATGGTTTAGTGGGAGGGAAATCATCTTGTCCATGGGCTTCACCGTGCATCCTAGTAAAAAAGGCTGATGGAGGGTTTCGTATGTGCCCCAGACTACCGTAAAGTGAACGAGGTCACAATTACAGATTGCTTACCCTCTTCCTCGTCTGGGTGACGTAATTGGGCTTTGTGGGTTAAAGGGTACTTTTGTGTCCAAATTAGATCTCCTTAAAGGTTACTATCAGGTACCTTTGACAGTAAGGCGAAGGAATCTCTGCCTTCGTAATTCCAGGAGGTCATTATCAGTATACAGTTACCCCTTCGGAATGAAAAATTCTCCCCCTTCATTCCAGAAACTCGTCCATCAGGCTATTAAAGGACTTTAAGGCACGGCAGCATACCTAGATGATATTGTTGTGGTGTCTGATACTTGGGATCACACCTACTTAGACTTAAAGCTCTGTTTGAGACCTTTAAGAATTCCCAATTAACAGTTAATTTATCTAAATCATCCTTTGGCCAGGCCACTGTCACTTTTCTAGGCCATGAAGTAGGTAGTGGTAATGTTGCACCTAAACTTGCTAAAGTTCTTTCGATTAAAGAATATCCATTCCTCATGATAGGAAATCTCTTCAACGTTTCCTAGGCATGATCGGATTTTACAGAAGATTCTGTAAGAATTTCTCAGATATTGTAGCCCCTCTTACCTCTCTTACCAGTCATAAAGTTCCCTTTAATTGGACGTCAGATTGTAACACTGCTTTTAATAAAGCAAAAAGATTATTGTGCTCTGCACCCATTCTCCTGTCTCCAGACTTCTCCAAACCTTTTTCATTACAGGTTGATGCTGTGAGTTGGGGTTGGGGCGGTACTATTACAAATCGGGAACAACGAGTTGCAGCCTGTAGCATACTTTTCAGCCAAGTTCCAGCCACATCAGAGGGCTTACTCTACCATTGAAAAAGAAGACCTCGCGCTGGTATGGTTTGGAAACATTTCGATGTTTATGTGGGGGCCCGGGCATCGCAGGTGGTCACAGTCTACAGTGATCACAACCTGTTAGTCTATCTCCAAGCCATGAAGAATCACAACACAAGGCTTATGCGTTGGACGCTCAGGCTGCAGCCCTACAAACATAAAAATTAAATATTTTTGCCGGCAAAGAAAATGTGTTTTGGGAGACTCTTTGTCAAAGAGTCTAGTTTAATATTTTATTTAGGTTAGGATGTATTTGTGGTAACCCCTTTCAAGCTCCCTTTTTTTTATCCCCTGATGTGGGGTTTTTTTTTAGTGAGGGGATACGGGCTACCGTCCGCTTGTATCTTGGGGCCTATGTTGGCCTATCTGATGCTGTTTTGCTCTGAGTTTAGGGTTTTGGCTTTTGGTCACTAGGAAAGCTGGCTCTATTTAAGAGTTGGATGGTGGAGAGAATAGGCGGTCCCATTATTTTGTTTCCCTGGCGGCACGGTTACCACTGGGAGGTGGCAGCCCAATCCTGAGCCTTCTCGGGGGTGGGGGTGTGGCATGCAAAAGAGTACGTAACCCCTTTATTCGGCGCATGGACACACCCTCATTTACAGGCTATCTCCCCCAACCAGCGAACCAGGTTTTCTAAAAGTTGGTGATGGGGCCCCATCGTTCAACTAGTGACCAGGTTCTAGCCAATAAGAAGGTGGGATTTGGGAATCGCAGAGGTTATGTGGATACCCCTCTCCTGTCTGCCCTTGTCATTCCCATTTTGAGCTGGTTGAGCACGGTCTGCTATCTTGTGGCTTCTATTTCTGCCTTGCTTACCGTGACGTGCACTATACTTATTACTGTACATAGTGTACATATTGCTGTTCTAAATTGGTGAAGGATAATATAAGTCTAAACTTTTTCTGCTGTGTTTCTTTTGCTCCCATTACACCTGGGATAACAGGCCTTTGAAATCCTAGGTTGTAATACATGTACACATCATTTTCACTATGATACATGTACACTTCTTCGTCACTATCATATATGTACTCCTTATCTTCACCATGATGCATGCATCCTTAATCATCTCTATGATATATGTACACTTCATCTTCACTATGATACACATACACTACATCTTCACTATTATACACATACACTTCATCTTCACTCTGATGCATGTTCACTTCATCTTCATTATGATACATGTAAACTTCGTGATTCGGTATGATTACATGGGAACTTCATCTTGACTATATGATGCATGTACACTTCTCTCACTATGATGTATGTAACAAGTATCTTCACTATAATACAACGTACGTCATCTTTCACTAATGTGACATGTACACTTCCTCATCACATGATATATGTACCCTTCATCTTCACTATGATACATTTACACTAAATCTTCATTGTGATACATGTACCTTCATCTTCACTATGTATGTGAACACATCATCTTAAATATAATACTTTGTTCATCTTATCTTCACTATGATACATAAACACTTCACCTTCACTATGATTTATGTACGCTTCATCTTCACTACGATGCATATACACTTCATCTTTGGTATGACGCATGTGTACTTCATCTTCACTATCGTACATTTACACTTCATCTTCACTATAAAACATGAACACTTCATCTTCACTATGATATGTCTACACTTCATTTTCACAATGATATATGTACACTTCATTTTCACTATGATTCATTTACACTTCATCTTCACTGCGATACATGTACTCCTCATGTTCACTATGATACACGTACACTTCATTGTCACTATGATATATGTACACTTCATCTTCACTATGATACATGTACACAAAATCTACACTGTGATACATGTACACTTCATCTTCACTATGATACATGAACACTTCATCTTCACTATGATGCATGTTCACTTCCTCTTCACTATGATTCATGTACACTTCATCGGCACTATGATATATGTACACCTCATATTCACTATCATATATATATATATTCACTTCATCTTCACTATGATACATGTACACTGAATCTTCACTGTGGTACATTACACTTCATCTTCACTATGATACATGTACACTTCATCTTCACTATCATACATGTACACTTCATCGTCACTATGATGTATGTACACTTCATCTTCACTATAATACACGTACGCTTCATCTTCACTATGAAAAGTGCATTTATCTTCACTATGATAATGTACACTTCATCTTCAATGATACAGACCCTTAATCTTCACTGTGATACATGTACACTAAATCTCATTGTGGTACACATACACTTCATCTTCACTATGAACGTGCACACTTCATCGCACATGAATTGTACTCTTCATCTTTACTATGATAAAGGGTCACTAATCTTCCTGTGATATTTGTACACTTCATCCTCTATTGATACATGTATATTTCATCTTCACTATGATACATGTACACTTCGTCGTCACTGTAAATTTTGTAGTCATTTCACTGTGATACATTTTACACAAATTTTCAATGTGTTTATGTACATTTCATCTTCACTAAGAAATGTACATTATTTTCACTATGATTCATGTACTCTTCATCGCACTAGGGTAATATGTACACCATCGTCACTATGATATATGACTTTCATTCACTATGATACATGTACACTAAATCTTTACTATGATACATGTACACTTCATCTTCACTATGATACATGTACACTTCTTCAAAATGATACATGTACACTAAATCTTAACTGCATTTCACGTACACTTCAACTTCACTATGATACATATACACTTCATCATCACTATGATATATGTACCCTTCATCTTCACTATGATACATTTACGCTAAATCTTCACTATGATACATGTACACTTCATCTTCACTGTGATATGTGTACACATCATCTTCAATATATTATGTGTTCATCTTGTCTTCACTATGATACATAAACACTTCACCTTCACTATGATACATGTACGCTTCATCTTCACTACGATGCATATACACTTCATCTTTTGTATGACGATTGTGTACTTCATCTTCACTATCGTACGTTTACAATTCATCTTCACTATAAAACATGAACACTTCATCTTCACTATGATATGTCTACACTTCATTTTCACAATGATATATGTACACTTCATTTTCACTATGATTCATTTACACTTCAACTTCACTGCGATACATGTACTCTTCATCTTCACTATCATATGTATACTTCATTTTCACTATGATATATGTACACTTCATCTTCACTATGATACATGTACACAAAATCTACACTGTGATACATGTACACTTCATCTTCACTATGATACATGAACAATTCATCTTCACTATGATGCATGTTCACTTCATCTTCACTATGATTCATGTACACTTCATCGTCACTATGATATATGTACACCTCATATTCACTATCATATATATATATATACACTTCATCTTCACTATGATACATGTACACTGAATCTTCACTGTGGTACATTACACTTCATCTTCACTATGATACATGTACACTTCATCTTCACTATCATACATGTACACTTCATCTTCGCTATGAAATATGTACTTTTCATCTTCATTATGATTAATATACACTAAATCCTCACTGTGATACATGTACACTTCATCTTCACTATGATACATGTACACTTCATCTTCACTATGATACATGTACACATCTTCACTATGATTCATGTACACTAAATCTTAACGGTGATACATGTACACTTCATCTTCACTATGATACATGTACACTTCATCTTCACTATGATACATATACACTTCGTCTTCACTATGATGCATGTACACTTCATCTTCACTATGATACATGTAAACTAAATCTTCACTGTGATACTTGTACACTTCATCTTTACTATGATACATGTACACTTCATCTTCACTATGATACATTTACACTTCATCGTTCCCTAGATATATATATCTCTTCATCTTCATATGATCCCATTTTTCACTAAATATTCACTGAGATACATATACACTTCATCTTCACTACGATACATGTAAACATCATTTTCACTATGATACATGTACACTTCATCGTCACTATCATATATGTACTCTTCATCTTCACTATGATGCATGCATCCTTAATCATCTCTATGATATATGTACACTTCATCTTCACTATGATACACATACACTACATCTTCATTATGATACACATACACTTCATCTTCACTCTGATGCATGTTCACTTCATCTTCATTATGACACATGTACACTTCGTGTTCAGTATGATACATGTGAACTTCATCTTGACTATGATGCATGTACACTTCATCTTCACTATGATATATGTACACTTCATTTTCACTATAATACATGTATGCTTCATCTTCACTATGCTACATGTACACTTCATCGTCACTATGATATATGTACACTTCATCTTCACTATGATACATGTATACTTCATCGTCACTATGATATATGTACCCTTCATCTTCACTATGATTCATTTACGCTAAATCTTCATTGTGATACATATGCACTTCATCTTCACTATGATATGTGTACACATCATCTTCAATATAATATGTGTTCATCTTATCTTCACTATGATACATATACACTTCACCTTCACTATGATACATGTACAGTTCATCTTCACTACGATGCATATACACTTCATCTTTGGTATGACGTATGTGTACTTCATCTTCACTATCGTACATTTACACTTCATCTTCACTATAAAACATGAACACTTCATCTTCACTATGATATGTCTACACTTCATTTTCACAATGATATATGTACACTTCATTTTCACTATGATTCATTTACACTTCATCTTCACTGCGATACATGTACTCTTCATCATCACTATCATACATGTATACTTCATTTTCACTATGATTCATGTACACTTCATCTTCACTGTGATACATGTACTCTTCATGTTCATTATGATACATGTACACTTCATTGTCACTATAATATATGTACACTTCATCTTCACTATGATACATGTACACAAAATCTGCACTGTGATACATGTACACTTCATCTTCACTATGATACATGAACACATCTTCTTCACTATGATGCATGTTCACTTCATCTTCACTATGATTCATGTACACTTCATCGTCACTATGATATATGTACACATCATATTCACTATGACATATATACACTTCATCTTCACTATGATGCATGTACACTGAATGTTCACTGTGGTACATTGCACATAATCTTCACTATGATACATGAACACTTCATCTTCACTATCATACATGTACACTTCATCGTCACTATGAAATATATACTCTTCATCTTCACTATGATACATGTACACTTCATTATAACTATGATATATGTACTCTTCATCTTCACTATGATACATGTACACAAAATCTACACTGTGATACATGTACACTTCATCTTCACTATGATACATGAACACTTCATCTTCACTATGATGCATGTACACTTCATTTTCACTATGATACATGTACACTTCATCGTCACAATGATATATGTACACCTCATATTCACTATCATATATATATATATACACTTCATCTTCACTATGATACATGTACACTGAATCTTCACTGTGGTACATTACACTTCATCTTCACTATGATTCATGTACACTAAATCTTAACAGTGATACATGTACACTTCATCTTCACTATGATACATGTACACTTCATCTTCACTATGATACATATACACTTCGTCTTCACTATGATGCATGTACACTTCATCTTCACTATGATACATGTAAACTAAATCTTCACTGTGATACTTGTACACTTCATCTTTACTATGATACATGTACACTTCATCTTCACTATGATACATTTACACTTCATCGTCACTATGATATATATATACTCTTCATCTTCACTATGATACATGTACACTAAATATTCACTGTGATACATATACACATCATCTTCACTATGATACATGTACACTTCATTTTCACTATGATACATGTACACTTCATCGTCACTATCATATATGTACTCTTCATCTTCACTATGATGCATGCATCCTTAATCATCTCTATGATATATGTACACTTCATCTTCACTATGATACATATACACTACATCTTCACTATGATACACATACACTTCATCTTCACTCTGATGCACGTTCACTTCATCTTCATTATAATACATGTACACTTCATGTTCAGTGTGATACAAGTGAACTTCATCTTGACTATGATGCATGTACACTTCATCTTCCCTATGATATATGTACACTTCATCTTCACTATAATACACGTACGCTTCATCTTCACTATGATACATGTACACTTCATCGTCACTATGATATATGTACCCTTCATCTTCACTATGATACATTTACGCTAAATCTTCATTGTGATACATGTACACTTCATCTTCACTATATGTGTACACATCATCTTCAATATAATACGTGTTCATCTCATCTTCACTATGATACATATACACTTCACCTTCACTATGATACATTTACGCTTCATCTTCACTAAGATGCATATACACTTCATCTTTGGTATGAAGCATGTGTACTTTATCTTCACTATCGTATATTTACACTTCATCTTCACTGTAAAACATGAACACTTCATCTTCACTATGATATGTCTACACTTCATTTTCACAATGATATATGTATACTTCATTTTCACGATGATTCATGTACACTTCATCTTCACTGTGATACATGTACTCTTCATGTTCACTATGATACATGTACACTTCATTGTCACTATGATATATGTACACTTCATCTTCACTATGATACATGTACACAAAATCTACACTGTGATACATGTACACTTCATCTTCACTATGATACATGAACACTTCATCTTCACTATAATGCATGTTCACTTCATCTTCACTATGATTCATGTACACTTTATCGTCACTATGATATATGTACACATCATATTCACTATGATATATATACACTTCATCTTCACTATGATGCATGTACACTGAATCTTCACTGTGGTACATTGCACATAATCTTCACTATGATACATGAACACTTCATCTTCACTATCATACATGTACACTTCATCGTCACTATGAAATATGTACTCTTCATCTTCACTATGATATATGTACACTAAATCTTCACTGTGATACATGTACACTTCATCTTCACTATGTTACATGTACACTTCATCGTCACTATGATATATGTACCCTTCATCTTCACTATGATACATTTACGCTAAATCTTCATTGTGATACATGTACACTTCATCTTCACTATGATATGTGTACACATCATCTTCAATATAATACGTGTTCATCTTATCTTCACTATGATACATAAACACTTCACCTTCACTATGATACATGTACGCTTCATCTTCACTACGATGCATATACACTTCATCTTTGGTATGACGCATGTGTACTTCATCTTCACTATCGTACATTTACACTTCACCTTCACTATAAAACATGAACACTTCATCTTCACTATGATATGGTCAACACTTCAATTTCACAAATGATGATATGTACACTTATTTTCACATATGATACATTATACACTATAACTTCACTGCGATACAAGTACTCTACATGGCACTCGAAGTAAGCCCAAGCAAATTCCTCAAGAGAAAAAGAGGCGTAGAGTAAAATAGAAGAGAGCCAGGCGCTCCCTTTACAGGCGACGGAAAAGAATAACAGAGCGGCTAAAAGAGGTCAATATATCAGAAATGCGCAGGGAGACACTGGTCAGTCGAAAAAGCAAGCATCCGAACTTAAGTCAAAAAGAATCCCCTTTAGGAGTCAGGAACGCGGAAGAACTAAAAGCCATAAATGAAATCCAAAGAAACCCATAAGTAAAATTCTACTCCTAATGCCAAATCAAATCGAAAGAAACAACGTCCATATTGGGCCCCTACATAAACACAGAGGGTCCCTACACATATGAACAGCAAGGAATGAGTGAGCAACTCAATCCCCAAAATGACTCATTTTTAGCAAGCCGCTAACCAACTGAGAGTCGAAGATCAAAATGACTTTTTATGAGAGAGCCACAAAATTTGATTAACACAAGCCTAATACGATGTAACCCCAGACGCCAAATGAAACTTCGAACATGCGTATAAATGAACATGCCCAAGCACTCCGCCCAGGGGCAGACTCATGGAACTCTGTTCATCAAGAACTTGCAAGAAGGCCCCTACCCGGCCTTTACCGATCCTAAGGAGAGGATCAATGGACACGGGGTCGTCCCCAGTTACAAAAAAACAACAGACATATCCCCACTCCACAAAGGGGGCAGTAAAGCACAGCAAAGACTACAACCAATACACAAACATCCCATATCATAAAAAACTTTGAAAGGGTCCAAGAAGCAAGATCACCACCCATCTAAAACCCATCAGTTACACAACCCAGTCACATGGTTTTAGAACAGTCGCACCTGTCTGTCTCAACTACAGGATCCCTACGACAAGGTCCAAAATGCACTAGCGAAGAAGGGGGGGCAAAAAGAATGCAGATGTACTAATATACAGACTTTGCAAAGCCTTCGACAAGTTTGACGCATGGCGTAATAGCGCACAAAAAGTGCGCTAAAGGAATAATAGAAAAGTTGGTCGATGAAAAGATCTATAATATACTCACAACAGCACACAGAGAGTAGTCGTCAATCAGAGTAAAGTCCGAGCAGCTACTGTGAAAAGCTCTGTTCCACAAGGCACAGTACAAAGCTCCACCTTGTTCGCTCCATCCTCATATCCGACAATAGACAAGGATGATCAGCCACACACCGTGTCTTCCTTTGCAGATACACCCGAATCTGCATGACAGTGTCTTCCATTGCAGACACTGCAAGGCTCCAGGCGGACATCAACCAAATCTTCAGTGGGCTGCAGAAAACAATATGAAGTTCAACGATGAGAAATTTCAATTACACAGATATGGTAAACATGAGGAAATTAAATCTTCATCAGAGTAACAAAACAAATTCTGGCTACAAAATAGAGCGAAACACCAACGTCAAAGACCTGGGAGTGATTATGTCGGAGGATCTCACCTTCAAGGACCATAACATTGTATCAATCGCATCTGCTAGAAAAATGACAGGATGGATAATGAGAACCTTCAAAACTAGGGAGGCCAAGCCCATGATGACACTCTTCAGGTCACTTGTTCTATCTAGGCTGGAATATTGCTGCACTCTAACAGCACCTTTCAAGGCAGGTGAAATTGCCGACCTAGAAAATGTACAGAGAACTTTCACGGCGCGCATAACGGAGATAAACACCTCAATTACTGGGAGCGCTTGAGGTTTCTAAAACCTGTATTCCCTGGAACGCAGGAGGGAGAGATACATGATTAAATACACCGGGAAAATCCTTGAGGGACTAGTACCGAACTTGCACAGGGAAAATAAACTAAATAAAAAAGGCAAAAGCCCTTGGCAACGTTGCCCCCATCCCCCCAATGAAAAGCGGGGGTTGGGTCACTGAACGTTAAGGGGACCATACAATAAGTGTCGGGGGACCGAGACTGTTAAATTTGCCTCCCAGCCCCACTTTGGGGGGATTAAAACAGACCCCGGGCGCTTAAAGCTGGCCCCTGGACAAGAACCAAAAGGCATTCCGGGATCACCCGGGGCTGTGGCTCTTACTTGGTTTGCTTTGCGCCACACAAAAAGCCTGGTTATCACCCCAAATCCACCGGGAGGCCGGTAAACAGCCGGGCCGGGGGGGGTTGGGACCCCCGAAAAACTTTCCAGGAAAAACCCGGGTATGATTCTTTGCCCCATTTCATGTCACTAGGGAAATGTAAAAACTTCATTTTCACTATGATACTTTACACAAAATTACCCCTGTGATCATGTACACTTCATTTTCACAAATGTTAAAAGAAAAATTCATCTTCACTAGATGAAAGTTCACTTCATCTTCACAAAGTTTCCATGACACTTTCATCGTCACAATGAATTTTACCCCTTTCATATTCACTATAAATTTTATATATATTCCTTCATCTTCACTATGTTACTTTAACTAAAACTTAAATGTGGAAAACATTACACTTCATCTTCCTAGGGATACTTTACATTTTCATCTTCATTTACATACATGAAACACTTTCCATCGTCACTAGGATGTATGTACACTTCATCTTCACTATAAACACGTACGTTCATCTTAAATTATGATACATGTGAATTTCCCCTTTTCTAATATGATACTTTGTACCTTCATTTTCCCACTATAAATTACATGTCCCTTAACTTCACTGTGATACATGTACTCTAAATCTTCATTGTGGTACAGTTTCACTTCATCTTCACTTTTGAACATGCACACTTCATCGTCACTATGTTTTAAAAGGTACTTTTCTTCTTGCTATGATACTTTTTACACAAAATTTCTTCACTGTGATATTTGTAAAATTCATCTTCTCAATGATACATGTATATTAAAATTTTAAACTTTGAAACTTGTACACTTCATCGTCACTGTGTTATATGTAGTCTTCATCTTCACTGTGATAAAAGTACAAAAAAATTTTTAAATTTTGTGTATATTACATTTCATTTTCACTAAGTTTCTTTGGAAAAATTTCCATTTTTCACTATGATTCTGTACCCTTCATCGTCATATGGTATATTTACACATCATCTTTAAACTATGATATATGACTCTCATCTTCACAAAGATCCCATGAACACTAAATTTTTACTATGATACATGTACCCTTCATCTTCAAATAATTAAAATTCCCTTTTTTAAAAAATTTGATACAGGGTACACTAAATCTTAACTGCATTTCACGTAAAACTTCAATTTCACTATGATACTGTACACTTCATCATCACTATGTTTATATGTCCCCCCTTTTTTCCCCACTATTAAAATAAAATTTTGCAAAAATCTTCACTATAAACCCATTTTCACTTCATCTTCCTATGATATTAAACACATCTTTTCCCAATAAAATTAAAAGTTCATCTTTTTTCATATGATAAAATAAACACTTCACCTTCACTATGATACATGAAACCTTCATTTTTCACTAGGGATCCCATATACATTTTCTTTCTTTTGTATGACGTTTTTGGGTATTCTCCCACTATCGTACGTTTTCCATTTTCATTTTCCCTAAAAAACATGAACACTTCATCTTCACAAATTAAATTTTAAATTTAAATTTTCAAAATTGATTTTATGTACACTTCATTTTAAATATGATTCATTTTTACGTTTTCATTTTCATGCGATACATGTACTCTTCATCTTCACTATCATACTTGTATACCCCATTTTCATTTTTTTTTATGTACACCTTTTTCCTTCACTATGGTTTTTATACAAAAAATCTATGCTGTGATACATGTACACTTCATCTTCACTATGATACATGAACCTTCATCTTCACTATAAATTCTTTGTACACTAATCGTCATTTTGGATATTTTAACACCTCTTATTCACTATCTTTTTTTAATATATTAAAACCCCTTTAAAACTTCACTATTTTTAAGGGAAAAACTAAAATCTTCACTGTGGTACTTTACCCCTTATTTTCACTTTGATACATTACACTTCATCTTCACTTTCATACATGTACATTCTTCGTCACTATGAAATATGTACTTTTCATTTTCATTTGATTAATATACACAAAATTTTCCTCACTGTGAAACATGTACACTTTTTTTCCCACTATTTAAAATGAAAACTTTTTCTCGCTTGATTCTTGTAAACTAAATAAAAAACCGGGGGAAAAAATGAAACACTTCTTTTTTCACAAGATACTTGTCCCACTTAAATTTCCCACTTTAAACATATACATTTTTCGTTTTCCCTATGATGCATGTACATTATTTTAAATTTTATACATGAAAAACAAAATTCTTCACTGGGGTTTTACTTGTACACTTTTTTTAAATATAATACATGTACATTTAAACTTCACTATGTACATTTTACACTTCATGGGTCCCTATGATATATATAACTTTCATCTTCACTTTGATACATGTTCACAAAATATTCACTGTGTTTAATATAACTTCATTTTAAAAAAAACGTACATTTTAAAACATCTTTTTCACAAAGATACTTTGTACACTTCATTTAAATATCATATATGTACTTTTTCTCTTCACTATGATGCTTTGCACCCTTAATCATTCTATGATATATGAACACTTCATCTTCCCTTTTGATACATATACGTACTTTTTTAAATATGATACACAAAAACTTCCTTCACTCTGAGCACTTTTCACTTCATCTTCATTAAAAATTAATGTTTACTTCGTTTTTCATTTGTTTAAAAAGGAACTTCATTTTGATATGAGCATTACATTTAAACCCCCTTTATTGAAAATATTTTACATTTTCTCTTCACTATAAAAAGTAGCTTCATCTTCACTATGATCTGACACTTCATCGTCACATGATAAAATTCCCCTTCATCTTCGCTATGATACTTTACGCAAATCTTCTTTGGGTGAAGGGTAAAATTCATTTTCACTATATTGTACACATCACCCTTCAATATAATCGTGTTTTTTCCCTCATTTAAAACTATGTTCTTTACCTTTTCCCCTTTCCCTATGATACTTTTACGCTTCTTCTTCCCTACGATCATATACATTCATCTTTGGGTATGACGCATGTGTACTTTATCTTCACATCGTTTTTTAAAAACTTCATTTTCACAAAAAACTTAACACTTCATCTTCACATGATATGTTTTAACTTCTTTTTTCAAAATTTGATATATGTTTTATTTCCCATTTTCACGATGTTTTCATGACCTTTATCTTCCCCTGTGATCCCATGTACTCTTCATGTTCACTAGGGATACATGTACACTTCATTTTCACTATGGTATTTTGTCACTTCACTTCACTATGATAAATTTTCACAAAATCAAACACTTTGATACTTTTTTAAAATTCATCTTCACTTGATACATAAAACATTTTCTCTTCACTATAATCCCAATTTCACTTCATCTTCACAAAGTTTTCGAAAAACTTTTATCTCACTATGATATATTTTACCCCATCAAAATTTCACTTTGATATATATACATTCCCTCTTCACTAGGATGCATGTAAACTGAATCTTCACGGTGGTACATTGCCATAATTTTCCCACTTTGTACATGAACCTTCATCTTCATATCATACATGTAAAACTTCACCCGTCACTATGAAATATGTACCTTCATCTTCCCCTTGAATATGTACATTTAAATTTCACTGTGATACATGTACACTTCATTTTCACTATGATACATTACATTCTTCTTCACAAAGATTCATGTACACAAAATTCTTACGGTGATCCCTGTCACAAAAACTTAACGGTGATACATGTACCCCTTCATTTTCCCACTATGATACATTTTTACACTTCATCTTCACTATGAAACATTTTACCTTCTTCTTAAACTATGATGCATTAAACTTCATCTTCACTAATAAAAATGTACACTAAAAATTCATTTTGTACTTGTACACTTATTTTTTTTTTTTTACTATGATAAAATGTACATTTTCTTTTTAAACAATGATAATTTACACTTCATCGTCACTATGATATTATTTACTCATTCGTTTTCCCATTTATGTAATGTACACTAAATCTTCACTGTGATAAAATATAAAACTTCATTTTCACTATAAATACATGAACACTTCATTTTCATTATACTTTTTACATTTTCATCGCCCACTATGTAAACGAAACTCTTCATTTTTCCAAAGATGCATGCCGTTAATCATCTCTATGATTTTGGGTCCCTTTTTCTTCACTAGATACATGTAAAATACATTTTCACTTTTCAAAACACTTACACTTCATCTTCACTTGATGCATGTTCACGTCTCTTCATTTGATACATGTACACTTCGTTTTAGTATGATCCCTGTGCATTTTCATTTTCCCACTATGATGCATTAAAAATTCATCTTCACTAGGTTTAAAATGACCTTCATCCCACTATGATACTTGTACACTTCATGGGACAAATGATATATTTTCCCCTTCATCTTCAATATGATACAAGTATCCCAAAAATCTTTTTGTGATACAGTACACTTCATCTTAAATATGATAAAATGTACACCCCCCTCTTCAATTTTAATAGTGTTAAATTCATCTTAAATATAAATTACATTACATTTCCCCTTTCACTATGATGCATGTCACTTCATCTTCCTATGATCACATACACTTCATTTTTTGGTATGCCGCATTTGTACTTATTCTTCACTATCGTACTTTTGGCACTTCATCGTACTATAAAACATAAACACTTCTCTTCACTATAAAATTTACAAACCCCTTCATTTTCAAAATGATATATTTTACACTTCTTTTTCACTATATAAATTAACTTCATCTTCAAGGGATACGTGTACTTTTAAACTTCACTATGATACTGTACACTTCTTCCCGCTATGTTTCCCGTAAACTTAAATATTCACTGTGTACATGTACTTTTATTTTTTAAATATGATAAAAGTGCACTTCATTTTCCCGGTTTGATACGTTTTACACTTTATCTTCACAATGCTGAATGTAAATTTTTCATCTTCATTTTTTCTTTTACATTCATTGTCTCTATGAAATATGTATTTTTTCATCTTCCATGAATTTTTCCAATAAATCTTCATGTGATACAGGGTATCCTTCATCTTCACTATATACATTTTACACTTCATCTTCACTTTATACATGTAAATATCGCCCCCTATGATATAGGGGGGGGGTTTTTTCCCCTTTTCATCTTCACTACGATACATGTACACTAAATCTTCATTTGTGATAAAATGTACCCTTCATCTTCTTCGCTATGAACTGAACACTAAATTTTTCATTGTGATACAGGTACATTTTCACCCATCACTATGATATTTGTACTCTTCATCTTCACTATGTTTACATGTACCCCAAAATTTCTTCCTGTGTTTACATGTACACTTCTTCACTATGATAAAAGGGCATTTCATTTTCACTATGTCATGTAAAATTATTTCATATGATATTGTACTCTTAAATTTTCCCACTATGATACATTTTACACAAAATTACACTTTGAAAATTTTCATTCATTTCACTATGTAAAAGAACATTTTCATTTTCACAAATGATGCATTTACACTTCATCTTCACAAATGATTCATTTACACTTCATCGTCAAAAAAGATATATGAAACCCCCTATATTCACTATCATATATATTACATTTAAATTTTCACAGGGAAAACTTTGGGCACTGAATCTTAAATTGGTAATTACACTTCATTTTCACTATGATACATGACATTTATTTTCATACATACAGAACACTTCATCGTCACAAGGAAATAGGGTACTCTTCACCCAAATTATGATTAATATACACTAAATGCCACGGGTGAAAAAGTACATTTTTTTTCCACTATGGTACTTTGTCCCACTTCTTCTTCACAATGTTTCATGTACACTAAATCTTAAGGGTGATCCCTGACATTCATCTTCACTATGATACATTTTAACTTTATTTTCCCACTCTGATACAATACACTTGTCTTCACTATGATGCATGTAACTTCATCTTCATATGATCCCTGAAAACAAAAATCTTCACTGTGAAAATTGTACACTTCATCTTCACTATGATACATGTACACATCATTTTCACTATGATACACGTACACTTCATCGTCACTACCATATATGTACTCTTCATCTTCACCATGATGCATGCATCCTTAATCATCTCTTTGATATATGTACACTTCATCTTCACTATGATACACGTACACTACATCTTCACTATTATACACATACACTTCATCTTCATTCTGATGCACACGAGGGCCTGGGATCTTCAATCAACTTGGCGTCCACCAGGACGCTGACATGTCCCTAGGGGAGCTCTTCATCGGGCTGCTAACGGAGCCACTGGCTTCTTGGACCTCTTGGGGAGGGTCGATGGTGCTCGTGCAAGCAGCAGATCCCAGGGCAACTTGCTGCTGTTTGCAATGGCTGTCTACCGAGGAGAGACAGGCACCTAGCAACATCTGTTGTTAGGGCAATGGATGAATTCCCTACTATGTTTGTTAAAAACTCATTACTCTGTAATTTGTCTATGATTGTAATCATGTGATAACGTGTTTATCATTCATTACCTTTGAAACTTGTCATGATTGTGACCAGCTCTACCTGGAGCTCATTACCTTTGTAAATTCTCATGATTAATGTGTTTATGATTCATTACCTTTGCAATTATTCATGAGTGTGACCAGCTCTACCTGGAGCTCATTACCTTTGTAACTTGGTCATGATTATGACCAGATCTAGTTCATTACGTTTGTAACTTGCTCAGCTATCAAAACTTTGGAGTCCAGTCCCTGGACCAATTATGTACCTCTGTAATCTTTTGACTACCGCCCACAGGATGGGTATGGGGTGCATAATAAACATATTAAACTAAACTTCATTATGATACATGTACACTTCGTGTTCAGTATGATACATGTGAACTTCATCTTGACTATGATGCATGTACACTTCATCTTCACTATGATATATGTACACTTCATCTTCACTATAATACACGTACGCTTCATCTTCACTATGTTACATGTACACTTCATCGTCACTATGATATATGTACCCTTCATCTTCACTATGATACATTTACGCTAAATCTTCATTGTGATACATGTACACTTCATCTTCACTATGATATGTGTACACATCATCTTCAATATAATACGTGTTCATCTTATCTTCACTATGATACATAAACACTTCACCTTCACTATGATACATGTACGCTTCATCTTCACTACGATGCATATACACTTCATCTTTGGTATGACGCATGTGTACTTCATCTTCACTATCGTACATTTACACTTCATCTTTACTATGAAACACGAACACTTCATCTTCACTATGATATGTCTACACTTCATTTTCACACATGATATATGTACACTTCATTTTCACTATGATTCATTTACACTTCATCTTCACTGCGATACATGTACTCTTCATGTTCACTATGATACACGTACACAAAATCTACACTGTGATACATGTACACTTCATCTTCACTATGATACATGAACACTTCATCTTCACTATGATGCATGTTCACTTCATCTTCACTATGATTCATGTACACTTCATCGTCACTATGATATATGTACACCTCAATTCACTATCATATATATATATATATATATAATTCACTACATCTTCACTATGATACATGTACACTGAATCTTCACTGTGGTACATTAAACTTCATCTTCACTATGATACATGTACACTTCATCTTCACTATCATACATGTACACTTCGTCGTCACTATGATGTATGTACACTTCATCTTCACTATAATACGCGTACGCTTCATCTTCACTATGATACATGTGCAGTTCATCTTCACTATGATACATGTACACTTCATCTTCACTATGATACATGTACCCTTAATCTTCACTGTGATACATGTACACTAAATCTTCATTGTGGTACACATACACTTCATCTTCACTATGATACGTGCACACTTCATCGTCACTATGATATATGTACTCTTCATCTTTACTATGATACATGTACACTAAATCTTCACTGTGATACTTGTAGACTTCATCTTCTCTATGATACATGTATACTTCATCTTCACTATGATACATGTACACTTCATCGTCACTGTGATATATGTAGTCTTCATCTTCACTGTGATACATGTACACAAAATCTTCAATGTGATATATGTACACTTCATCTTCACTAAGATACATGTACACTTCATCTTCACTATGATTCATGTACTCTTCATCGTCACTATGGTATATGTACACATCATCGTCACTATATAATGTACTCTTCATCTCCTTAAAATTACACTAAATTTTACTATGATACATTTACTCTTCATTTTCACTATGTACATGAACTTTTTAAAAAAGTTTAACATGTACCTAAATCTTAAATGCATTTCATGTACACTTCAACTTCACTATGAAATGTCATTTTCACTTCACATGATAATGACACTTCGTCTTCCCCATATACACTACATTTCTTTTCACTATGATCATGTCACTTCATCGTTATAGATTATATTAAAACTTCATCGTCACTTGATATATGACATTTCATCTTCACTATGATACATAAACACTAAACTTCATATGATACTTTACACTTCATCTTACTAAATCTGTACCACATCTTCACTAGATCCCCAGCACGTTTAATCGTCTCTATGATATAGGGCACTTCTTTTTCATTTTGATACAGTACACTACCCTTCATATGATTCACTCCCTTCATTTTTCACGTGAGCATGTACACTTCATCTTCTTTAAAACATGTAAACTTCATTTCATTGAACTGTCATTTTCATCTTCATTATGAGCATGTACACTTCATTTTCACTTGAATATTACATTTCATCTCACTATGAAAATGTAACTTCACTTCACTAGATGCATATACCATCATTTTTGGGTATGACAATGTATATTTCTTCTCACTATGAAAATTTTACTCTTACTCCACTATGATGTTCAACTTCATTTTCACTATGATAATATACACTTCATCTTCACTAGATAATGTACACTTCATTTTCATATGTTTTATTAACTTTATCTTCACTTGTAAATTACCCTTCATCTTCACTAGATACATGGCACTTCAACTTCACTATGATACAGTACACACATCTTCACTGTGATTCACAAAATTTCATTTCACTAAAAATAATGACTTTTCATCTTAAGGTGATAATTCACTTTATCTTCAGTTATACATTATACTTCATTTTCACTATATTTGGCATTTTATTTGACAATGCTCAGTACATTTCATTTTCACGATATACATGTATACGTCACTTCACTATGTACTTTCCACTTCATTCTTCACTATGATACATTACATTTCATGCACTGTGATATATGTCCTTCTCTTCCTATGATACATGCACGCTTCTTTGTCTCTGTGAAATATGTACCTTTCTTTTTAAATGGATACACTACGAAAAATCTTCACTGTGATACTGTACATTCACTTCACTATTTTCTTGTATCTTGACTTCACTATGATACAGTACACTTCATCTTCACTAGTTACATCTATACTTTATCTTCACTGGAAAACAAAAAAATTTCATCTTCACTGAGATGCATGTTCACGTCATCTTCAATATGATACATGTACACTTCACTTTCACTATTGTACTTAACTATCTCACTTTAGCATGTAACATCACTTAAAACCATTTTCTGACATTCATTTCACAATGTACATTACAATTCTCTTCTTTAATATTCATGTGCACTTGTGTTCACTATATACCCCGCATTTCGTTTTCAATTGACGCATAACACTTCATTTCACTATATACTTACTCTCATCTTCATTATGTACATGTACCAAATCTTCAGTATGTGCATGTTCACTTCATCTTCATGGACACTTTTTACACTTAGTTCACTATGATATATGTACATTTCATTTTCACTTTGAACATTACACTTCATCGCACAATGATATTTTACTCTTCTTTTCACTAGGAAAAAGCACACTTCATTTCTCTAGAATATGTGCACATAGTTTCACTATGATCATGTACACTAAACCCTCCAAGTGATACATGTGCACTTATTTTCACTATGTTTTCATGTACACTTCTTCACTAAAAATATGTACACTATACCTTCAATATGATACAAGTTCACTACATCATCACTATGATACATGTACACTTCATCTTCACTATGTTACATGTTCACTTCGTCTTCACTATGATATATCTATACTTCATCTTCACTGTGATACATATACAATTCATCTTCACTTGGATGCATGTTCACTTCATCTTCATTATGATACATGTACACTTCATGTTCACTATTATACATGTGCACTTCATCTTCTTTATGATGCATGTACACTTCATCTTCACTATGACACATGTACGCTTCACTTTCACTATGATACATGTAAACTTCATTTTCACTATGATACAAGTACACTTCATCTTAACCATTATACATGTACATTCATCTTCAAAATGATTCATGTACTAATCATCTTCATTATGATTCATGTACACTTCATCTTCACTGTGTTATATATACAGTTCTTCTTCACTATGATGCATGTACAATTCATCTTCACTATGATACATGTACACTTCATTTTCACTATGATACATGTGCACTTCATGTTCACTATGATACCTGTGCTCTTCATCTTCACTATAATGCATCTACACTTCATCTTCACTATGATACATGTACACTTCATCTTCATTATGATGCATGTTCACTTCATCTTCACTATGATACATGTACACGTCATGTTCACTATGATATATATACACTTCATCTTCAACAAGATACATGTACACTTCATCGACACTATTATATATGTGCTCTTCATCTTCACAATGATACATGTACACTAAATCTTCATTGAGATACATGTACTCTTCATCTTCTCTATGAAACATGTACACTAAATCATCAGTGTGATACATGTACACTTCATCTTCACTCTAATACATGTGCACTTCATCGTCACTATGATATATGTACTCTCCATCTTCACTGTGATACATGCACATTAAATCTTCACTGTGATACATATACCATTCATCTTCATTATGAAGCATGTACACTTCATCTTCATTATGATACATGTACACATCGTGTTCAGTATGATACATGTGCACTTCATCTTCACTATGATGCATGTACACTTCATCTTCACTATGATATATGTACACTTCATCTTCACTATGATACATGTACACTTCATCGTCACTATGATATATGTACCCTTCATCTTCAATATGATACAAGTATGCTAAATCTTCTTTGTGATACATGTACACTTCATCTTCACTATGATACGTGTACACTTCATCTTCAATATAATACGTGTTCATCTCATCTTCACTATGATACATATACACTTCACCTTCACTATGATGCATGTACACTTCATCTTCACTATGATGCACATACACTTCATCTTTGGTATGACGCACGTGAACTTATTCTTCACTATCGTACATTTGCACTTCATCGTCACTATAATACATGAACACTTCATCTTCACTATGATATATCTACACTTCATTTTCATTATGATATATTTACACTTCATTTTCACTATGATACATGTACACTTCATCTTCAATGTGATGCGTGTACACTTCATCTTCACTATGATACATGTACACTTCATCTTCGCTATGATACATGTACACTTCATCTTCACTGTGATACATGTACTTTTCATCTTCACTATGATATTTGTACACTTCATATTCAGGATGATACGTGTACACTTTATCTTCACAATGCTGAATGTACACTTCATCTTCACTATGATACATGTATACATCATCTTCAATATGATACATACACATATCATCTTCACTATGATAGATATCCAGTTCATCTTCACTATGATACATGATACATCTATACTTCATCTTCACTGTGATACATACAATTCATCTTCACAGGGAAGTATTTTCACATCATCTTCATTATGATGCATGTACTCTTCAAGTTCACTATTAAACATGTGCACTTCATCTTCACTATGATGCATGAACACTTCATCTTCACTATGACACATGTATGCTTCATTTTCAATATGATACATATATACATCATTTTCACTATGATACATGCACACTTCATCTTCACCATTATACACGTACATTCATCTTCACAATGATACATGTACAATTCATCTTCATTATGATTCATGCACACTTCATCTTCACTATGTTATATATACACTTCTTTTTCACTATGATGCATGTGCACTTCATGTTCACTATGATTCCTGCGCACTTCATCTTCAATATGATGCATGTACACTAAATCTTCACTGTGATACATGTACACTTCACCTTCACTATGATACATGCACTCTTCTTCACTATGATATATGTACACTTCATCATCACTTTGATAAATGTACTCTTTATCTTCATTATGATGCATGCACACTACATCTTCGCTATGATACATATACACTTCACCTTCACTGCGATGCATGTTCACTATATCATAATTATGATACTTGTAAACTTCATGTTCACAATGATACATGTGCAGTTCATCTTCACTATGATACATGTACACTTCATCTTCACGATGATACATGTACCCTTAATCTTCACTGTGATACATGTACACTAAATCTTCATTGTGGTACACACACACTTCATCTTCACTATGATACGTGCACACTTCATCGTCACTATGATATATGTACTCTTCATCTTCACTATGATACATGTACACTAAATCTTCACTGTGATACTTGTACACTTCATCTTCTCTATGATACATGTATACTTCCTCTTCACTATGATACATGTACACTTCATCGTCACTGTGATATATGTAGTCTTCATCTTCACTATGATACATGTACACAAAATCTTCAATGTGATATATGTACACTTCATCTTCACTTAAGAAAAAAAATACATGTACACTTCATCTTCACTATGATTCATGTACTCTTCATCGTCACTATGGTATATGTACACATCATCGTCACTATGATATATGTACTCTTCATCTTCACTATGATACATGTACACTAAATCTTTACTATGATACATGTACAACGCATCTTCAAACTATGATACGGAACAACTCGTCAAAAGATACATGACACTAAAACTTAACTTGCCATTCTTTCACGTACACTTCAACTTCCACTATATACAAGTACACTTCATCTTCACTGGATTCATGTACACTTCGTCTCACCATGATACATGTACATGTCATCTTCACTATGAACATGTAACACTTCATCTTACTATGATTATATGTACACTTCATCATCCACTATGATATATTAAACACTGTCTTCACTAATGATACATAAACACTAAATCTTCAACAATGATAATTGTACATACACTTCATCTTCACTAAAACATGTACACTTCATCTTCACTATGAAATGCTGCACGCTTAATCGTCTCTGTTGATATATGTGCACTATTCATCATTCACTATGATACATGTACACTACACCTTCACTATTATAAATACATACACTTTCATCTTCACTGTGATGCATGTACACTTCATCTCATTAAGATACATGTACATTCAGTTCAGTATGATACAAGTGCACTTCATCTTCAGTATGATGCATGTACACTTCATCTTCACTATGATATATGTACACTTCATCTTCACTATACACATGTTCACTACATCGTCACTATGATTGCATATACAAATCATCTTTGTAATGACACATTTACTTCATCTTCACGTATGATAATCTACTCTTCATCTTCATTATGATGTATCTACACTTCATCTTCACTATGATACATATACACTTCATCTTCACTATGATATATGTACACTTCATTTTCACTATGATTTATGTACACTTTATCTTCACTGTGATAAATGTACCCTTCATCTTCACTATGATACATGTGCACTTCATCTTCACTATGATACATGTACACATCATCTTCACTGTGATTCATGTAAATTTCATCTTCACTATGATATATGTATACTTCATCTTAAGGATGATACATATACACTTTATCTTCAGTATGATACATGTACACTTCATCTTCACTATGATACGTGTGCACTTTATCTTGACAAAGCTTCTTGTACACTTCATCTTCACGATGATACATGTATACGTCATCTTCACTATGATACATGCACACTTCATCTTCACTATGATACATGTACATTTCATCGTCACTGTGATATATGTACACTTCATCTTCACTATGATACATGCACGCTTCATTGTCTCTGTGAAATATGTACCTTTCTTCTTCACTGTGATACATGTATGCTTAATCTTCACTGTGATACATGTACACTTCATCTTCACTATATTACTTGTACTCTTGATCTTCACTATGATACTTGTACACTTCATCTTCACTATGTTACATCTATACTTTATCTTCACTGTGATACATACAAAATTCGTCTTCACTGAGATGCATGTTCACGTCATCTTCAATATGATACATGTACACTTCATGTTCACTATTGTATATGTGAACTTCATCTTCACTATTATGCATGTACACATCATCTACACCATTATTCATGTACATTCATTTCACAATGATACATGTACAATTCATCTTCATTATGATTCATGTGCACTTGATGTTCACTATGATACCTCCGCAGTTCGTCTTCAATCTGACGCATGAACACTTCATCTTCACTATGATACATGTACTGTTCATCTTCATTATGATACATGTACACTAAATCTTCACTATGATGCATGTTCACTTCATCTTCACTAGGACACATGTACACTTCATGTTCACTATGATATATGTACACTTCATCTTCACTTTGACATGTACACTTCATCGTCACAATGATATATGTACTCTTCATCTTCACTAGGATACATGCACACTTCATCTTCTCTATGATATATGTGCACTTAGTCTTCACTATGATACACGTACACTTCATCTTCATTATGATACATGTACACTTCATCGTAACTATGATATATGTAAACTTCATCTTAACTCTGATACATGCACGCTTCATTGTCTCTTTTAAATATGTACATTTCATCTTCACTATGATACATGTAAACTAAATCTTCAATGTGATACATGTGCACTTCATCTTCACTATGTTTCATGTACACTTCATCTTCACTATGATACATGTACACTGTACCTTCAGTATGATACAAGTTCACTACATCATCACTATGATACATGTACACTTCATCTTCACTATGTTACATGTTCACTTCGTCTTTACTATGATATATCTATACTTCATCTTCACTGTGATACATATACAATTCATCTTCACTTGGATGCATGTTCACTTCATCTTCATTATGATACATGTACACTTCATGTTCACTATTATACATGTGCACTTCATCTTCACTATGATGCATGTACACTTCATCTTCACTATGACACATATATGCTTCACTTTCACTATGATACATGTAAACTTCATTTTCACTATAATACAAGTACACTTCATCTTCACCATTATACATGTACATTCATCTTCAAAATGATTCATGTACTAATCATCTTCATTATGATTCATTAACACTTCATCTTCACTGTGTTATATATACACTTCTTCTTCAGTATGATGCATGAACAATTCATCTTCACTATGATACATGTACACTTCATTTTCACTATGATACATGAGCACTTCATGTTCACTATGATACCTGTGCACTTCATCTTCACTATAATGCATCTACACTTCATCTTCACTATGATACATGTACACTTCATCTTCATTATGATGCATGTTCACTTCATCTTCACTATGATACATGTACACTTCATGTTCACTATGATATATATACACTTCATCTTCAACAAGATACATGTACACTTCATCGTCACTATTATATATGTGCTCTTCATCTTCACAATGATACATGTACACTAAATCTTCATTGAGATACATGTACACTTAATCTTCAATAAGATACATGTACACATCATCGTCACTATGATACATGTACTCTTCATCTTCACTATGAAACATGTACACTAAATCTTCAGTGTGATACATGTACACTTCATCTTCACTCTAATACATGTACACTTCATCTTCACTACGATACATGTGCACTTCATCGTCACTATGATATATGTACTCTCCATCTTCACTGTGATACATGCACATTAAATCTTCACTGTGATACATATACCATTCATCTTCATTATTATGCATGTACACTTCATCTTCTCTATGATACATGTACAGTTCATTGTCACTATGATTATATGTACACTTCATCGTCACTATGATATATGTACACCTCATCTTCACTATGATACATGTACACTAAATCTTCACTGTGATACATGTACACTTCATCTTCACTATGTTACATGTAGACTTCATCTTCACTATAATACATTTACACTTCATCGTCACTATGATATATGTACTCTTCATCTTCACTATGATACATGTACAATAAATCTTCAAAGTGATACATATATACTTCATTTTCACTATTTATTTATTTATTTATTTTTATTTATTTCCAATTTGAGCACACATACAGAGGTACAAAAAAAATACAGATAAGAGCAGTATGCCAAAGCCACTTATACTATGCATAGCATTACGGGCTGGCTTAAAATTAACTTAAGATTAACTAAGCAATGATTAATATTATTATTAAAATCAAGAAGAAGCGCTAAGCCACAAGGACTATACAGTGCTGCTACTAAGCAATGATGAAATCAGTGATAAAACATTAATGTAAACAGATAACTAAAACACAAATTTTG